>JAOBYE010727120.1:0-10171 GCA_025403585.1 Parazoanthus swiftii | reverse complement strand
GCCATGCAATAACAAAGGATTTGTTCAGCATGGCTAATTCGTGAGATAAGTCTATGGTTGGTTAGTTTGGAGGTGTGAGCGAGTGCCTGGAGGAGGGGTACTACTGCTGACTGAAACGGAAAAAAGCTAATACCAGTTTTAAGACAGATTTGCAATGTTTGCAAAAATCAGCAAACCATTTTTTCATTTTTAACACAATGTAAAATAATGTGTATTGCAAAGACAAGTAGTACTCACCCACTTCAAAGCATAAGAAGTCTACCTGATAATTAGAGAAACTTAGGAATGGAAGTCAATGACTTTGCAGCGGTTTCCACGACTGAACAAACGGTTTTTTTTACTTTTCCAGCTTCGATATTTAACAATGAAACAGGAAAAATTAGGCTGGGCGAAAATGTGAAACGTAAATCTTGTCTTTATCCTTAATCCCATAATGACAGTTCCAGAACTGGAAAAGTTATTTTCATATTACTTATCAGGGCTGATCGGATGAGAAACTGGTAAATGTTAAGCCATGAGAAAGGAACTACAGATGTTTCCACTCACTTCTTGTTCTTGGGTTCACAGTGGTCTATCAGTCTGCCGTACACCCCTGGATAGAGCCTCTTCAAACTGTCTAAAGTCTCGCGCTTCTTCTGCTGCCTTGCACTCTCGTGTTTGTCCACCCTGGCATCGTTTAACTCCAACTGGACTTTTTCGAGATTGACAGAGAGTTCTCTGTGACTAGCGTTTGCATTCCTGTAGAACAGGGCAGTGTAAATGTATAAACGAAGAGGTGTACACAACACGTTTATATAAAGTATCAAAAAACGCCATCACCGAGGTAAACGTCTCAATCTAATTAAACCTTAATGCCGCCTTAAAAATCCGGTAACGAAGCTTAAAAGAAATGCAATAGACCCATTTCGATATATTTTAAAAAATTCAGCCTGAAACAAAAGACATCAACACGAGGCTCTGGGGAATTAAATAAAGAGTTTGTATGGACTATTCCCCATAGCCTCGTGTTGATGTCTTTTGTTTCAGGCTGAATTATAATATGCCGAAATTGGTCTATTGTGTGAGACAAATCTTCCGGGTTATGAACCTAAAATCAAATGTTAATCATTTACATACTCTCGCTATTCCAGGTTGTAAATATTGACAGAAACAAAACACAATTTATTTTGATGTTATGCATGTTACCGTGCCTTGGAATTTACGAATAGTCGCCCATCCGATACACAGTATTCCACTTCGTTTAAGAAAAAAATGACAACCCACCTCCACCCCATCCCCCCCAAAAAAGGCGGAAACAAAGGGCCAGGCTTTCCGAAAAATGTCAAAGTGTGTGTAACGATTTGAACAAGAACGCTGTACAAAGAACAACGGTTGCTGAATTTTTATCAAAACAAAATATACTCAACTAAATTAAAAAGAGCTTTATATCACAAATACTCAATAGCAATAAAATATTACTTTGGCTAAACGTTACTGCTAAACATAAAATAGATATTGGTATTACTTACAAATCGCATGGACTAAATGTAAAATGTAACTGTCAATTTTGTTCTCATCTAGATGAATGTAGCACTCTCATTTTATGCAGAATAGCCAATACTGCTATTCCTATAATACTTTTTGTACATTTTACAGTACTTACTCGATTTCTTCTGTTAATACATTCCTCTCATTTGTCAGTTTGCGCACCATCTCTTCATTTGTTCTTTAAAATATAGAAAGGAAACTGACATTATCCACAAATTACAGACACAGGACAATACTGCTGCAGTAAATGAAGAAAATGCACCTTTTGGCACACACCCATGCACTTTACCTGATGTAGCCATCAAGCTTCTCGATTCTTTCAAGCAGCTGGGTTCTGTAAATTAGACACAGTGACCAAATTAACACTGCATTTCATAAACTTAATACATTTAGAAAATATTACATGGCTGTGCAAATCTATTTACCAAATAATTTACACAACCAAGAAGATGTTTATTAAATGTGTCAGTCAGAATCATTGTAAAATGTTCCACGTTTTTGGTTTTCAAAGTCCATTGTTAATCATCACCGGATTCTCCTGCTCCCCAAAACGTAGGTAGAACTTGGTGCTTTACCGAGTGTAAGAATGTTTGTAAACTGCAACTTTAAAATAAACACATACTTCTGTTCCCCCAGTTGCTTTTTTCTAGTCTCATGTTCCTTTTTCCGCTGCTTCAGCTGGTCCAGAGACTCCTGATCTGACTGTTGGTCCCTGGTGAGCTGAAGAGTACAGTAGCCACAATTTCAAAAAGAGGTAACATTGAAAAGATCTAAAAAAATCCCACAGCACATGGAAACAGTAGAAAACATGTGCTCTGTAAATGCCAGACATTATTTTATTCGAAAACCTGTAATTATGTCCAGTGACAAATTTCGTGATTGAAGCCTGCATAAAGATTACATGTATCGAACTCAGTCAAATGGTGATACTAACTCGGAAAGCACTTTGTTTCCCTTAAACCAATAAACTGAAATAGCTGCCTGCAAAAATTGAAGCAATCATGTCTACCAGTTTTTTAATAAAGAAGTTGTTCTGTTTCCAGTGTAAAATAAAAAAACCCAAGCCTCCCTTACAGTGAGGCCAGACTAGTACTAGTTAGACTATCAGACTACACTGTACTACAGACCAGCATGGTCCCTTTGACGTAGACTGTCTTAAAATTTCTGGAGGTATCTGGCTTGCAGTAAACCAGAAAGCATCAGGAGCATCCAAATGGCGACACAGGTACACCCTGTAGACTTTTCCTGAGGCAACCAAGGGTCCTTTGAATCTGCCACCAACCAATTAAAGTGTGGGATCTCGAAATGACATTGAAACTGAAATATAACTCACTTAAGAAAGGTTTTTTAGACTTACTGCATCCAGTCGATGACGAAGAACTGCAGTCTGCCTTCCAACATTTTCCTTTAGCCCGTTGTACTCTTGTAACTGATGAACAGAATCAGAATAGATCTCTCTAGGGTGCCAATGAAGTATCTAACTTAAAGCAGATGCCAAAGTACTACTTAGTTGTACATAACAAATGTTTTAAGACGCAATCTTCAGTTGATTAACTTTTTGCTTACGATGGTACAAAGAATTTTTTGCAGAAAACTTATTTTCTCGCAGGTTTACCAGACAGTTTACATAAGGCAATCTTTAAAACGACGACAGTTTTATTGGGACTCCTTAAACTACAGTTGTGAAAAAACAGTCAAATTTGGATAAATATCATGGATAAGCACCAGCCATTTAAAAACAGCAAAAGCCAGTCAAGCTAAAAGGCTAGGACACACATAAATTTGTTGAAAATAAATATTATCAGGTTCAAAGCAGAATACCTCAATACATAATTAACTAGAAAAGCTCAGCCAAACAAACAAAAACAAACAAACGAAAAAAGTCACTTACAAGGGTAAAAACTTAAATAGGAAATACTGCAAGAAGAGGTTAGCCACCAGCTTCTTAAAACAGTAACTACACATTGTATATCCGAGCCTGTAGACGGTCCACGCTCAACAAGGATAGCAGGAGGTATAATCTATCGCCTGTCTGGAACAATCCAGTGTTGGTTTGAGAATTAAACGTCCCAGCCCCAGACTAGCATGGCACACATTTTATTTTATAACTCATTGCAAGTAAGGCTTTAGAAACTTTACATTCAGGGAGAAGTTCAACATATAAACAAAATTATTTAATATTACTATTAGTAGTACTATTTTTATTATACACCTTAACATTGAAAATTATTTGTCCATGGACTGTCCTAGTAAATTGACAATGATAATTACATTACATTAATTATTTTGTGCATTTATCAGAGTTAAGCAAAAAAGAAGTGGCATTAATAACAAAGCCAGCTACCTGTGAGTCCATTAGCTGCATGTCCTCTTCTTCACTTGATTCCAACTGACTTTCATACAGTGCTGCCGCCTGCTGTATATCAGCTAACTCTTGCTTTAGTCCATCAATCTACAGCAATAAAACATAAAACAACACTGAGTTAAATCAATATAGTTGTCATAGGATGGTGTACAGTAATATACCACTAATATCACTTGGTAATGAGTTTTGTGAAGTGGTGAAAATAAAGCTTAACAGTAAATTTTAAGTTGATTTTGTGAAAACTAAGTTGGTTCAGAAGTAGGTACCACAACGTCTGCCAATGTATAGGTTGACGGGAAAGCGACATCAAAATTTGACCTCAACTGATATACAGACTAAAACAGATGGAGTATTATTTCCAGGACCATGTGGTACATGTATCACATCCAAACCTTTTCATGGTTTCTCACCCTTTTCAGTACTTTTACACTTTTCCTTGCTTTCAATACTTTTCCCTTCAATAAATATCTATATTTCTCTATACTTTCCCTGGCTGCTATTTCCCGTGCTTTCCTTTACCGTCCGATACTTTTCTGTACTTTCCCCTGCCTACTTGTGCTTTCAAACACACTAAATGCTTTTTCATATTCCCATGCTTTCTCACGCATTCTTATGCTTTTCATATCTTTTGGGGCTTTTCCATGCTTTTCCATGTTCCTTTCAATAATTGTCTGTGTGCTTTTAACATACCGGCTTCCCCCACTTTTTAAATTTCTTCTACTACTGTATCTCATGCTCCTCAATGCTAAAATCCCCAATCCCATTACTGCTCTAGATATTTTCCTCTGCTTTTCTGTGCTTTGTGCTTTTACATGCTGTTCTGTATTTTCCAAATTTTCCATGCTTTTCTAAAGTTTCAATGCCTACCCTTGATTGCCCACTTACAGTTTTGCATGCAAAATTCAAGATGAAGCAAAAACAATAAAAAGGAACCGCTTTCATTTTTTTTCAAAATTGTCTAAGACAGAGTTAGCATGATTACTAAACCTAAAATTTCAAAAACGATAATCATGGCCATATGCAACTTGAAGCCTCTTTTTCTAAAAAGGTAAAATTGCAGAAATTTTCACTGTCAGAGACTATTTCCATTTCTCTTGATTTACAGTTTAAGCGGTTTTAGTTCATGCATGAACCACTGAAAGGCTGTTACTCTGTAATTATATACCAAAATATTCTGCTCCATATTTCAAACACAACGCTCATTTCATACCTCTCTCTGATGTTTTTCATTTGCTGCTTCAGCTTTCCTCAGTGCCTTCCTGCAAGGAAATTGTATTCATTTCATTACATCAACAAGTACTTCATCCACCACTATATTTCTTTTAACACATTAAACTTTCAGAAACACAATTCTACCATGGAAAAAGATGGAAATAGCTTTGGAGGAAACTATAACGATAATCATAAGTGCAAGGTTCATTCTACCTTGAATGCCAGTGGTTCTGAACATTTTATGGTTCATTATAATTCTATTAGAGCATTCCAACAAACTTTATCTGTTCCTTGGCATTTTTACAGTTCTTATGAAATAAAGAAAAGGATAAACATACATGTACTCTGTTTCCCTCAAACATATTTATGTGCTACTCTCACTTCACTGAAAACGCTGCATTTGACAGATATATTGGAATTTAGAACCATGTACAAGTAGACTCACTTTACTGGTAGCTAATACAATTGTTTTCATCACTGTGCAGGAAATTTGTGTTTACTTTGTACATGGCAAATCTACCTCACTACTGGAGGCTTGTTTGTATTCTTGTAACATGTTCACTGTTGACATATTCATACACACCTAGAGTTTTCAAGCCGCTTGTTGATGTGCGAAGTGTTCTCTTTAGCCTTTATGTAGAGGGGCCGTTTGTGATTTAACTCAATCTCCTGTAACAGAAGTAATTAGTTGCAGCTCAGTCAGGCAATGTTCCTTTCTCCTGTTTGGGTCTTTTAGGTTTTCTTATTGACTCAACAAAACTTAGAAATTCTTGGCAGGAATTCCAAATCACCATTCACACGGAAAATTTCAAATTAAGGTTCTTCACCATATTCTAAGCTATGTGGCAATAGAGAAACTAACAACTAAACAAGCAATAATCACTTGTTTTCTGAAGACTTCCAAGGACCTTGAGGGCCTGTGCAAACCCTTCAAACAAAAAACAACATCTAATTGGTGTCAAAATATGTACATGTATGTGTTCACAATCAAGGAAAAAAGGCTGCAAAATAAAGCTTTTGGCAGTTGGCCAAACAGCAAGAATTTGAAGTCCAAAAAACCAGGGAGCAGGTTGGTCCCCCTTTCCTAAAGTGTTTTAGGGTTAAAAATGTTTAAACCAAACTAAGTCTGGACTCTAAATGTACCTTCTCTCTGATTTTCTTCTCTATGGAAGCCATCTCTCTGGACATCTTAGCATGTTCCTGTCGTTTTCCCTTCAGCTTCTCTTCAATGCTGTTTCTCCTGTTTTCCATGTGTTCTACCTCTTTCTCCTTATTCTTCAGTTCAGTAGTGAGGTGGTTGATTTCCTGTTCATTATGATACAATCGGAACAGCTGACCCTCCAACTGGGTGTTTTCCTGTGGAGGAAAGTAGCTAGTAAGATTAGTTTATGTTGGTAAAACAAATTGTATCAAACTAACTTATCTAATATGTATGCTTACCAAGTCTTGTGTCAGCTTCTTGTAACGATCTGCTTCATCCTTCTCTGCTCTTGCCTCCTTCTTCTCTGCTGCTATACCCTGTATAATGAGTAGGGTTTTAGCAGTATGTATATACATTTACTGAAGTTCCTTATGTTTAAACACTTCTCCTGAAAACCACTAGTAAAACAGATATTTAAACACCTGTCTCGTTCTTCGTCCTTTATGCAGGACTTGCATAACAAAATAAATTCCTTTTCTTGGAGCTATGTTTTTGAAATTGATCAATAAGAGTCTGATCTGGGTTTTACCTGCTGTCTGGTTCACCTGTGTGACATTTATAAACGATTCATTTTACTTGTCAGAACTTTGAAAATACAGACTTGGGTAAAGGTCAAAGAGTGAGAAAAGAGCAATTAATCGATCGACTCGGCACTTTTTGTTTTTGGCCATTGATGCACTGTCAAAAACGTGTCTTTTTTTAAACAATTTATCTCAATATAAAAGTCTGATACAATGAGCAGCAAATTATTTTACAGAAAAATGCACAAGTCCCCGACACTGTAGATAAAAAGAATCAGTTGAGCTTAAAACTTCCAAGAAAATTCAAAAAGTTACCAGTTTACCTTCTTCTTGTGATAGTTAAAAGTTGTGTCTTCCTCTGCTTTTTGCATAGCAGCTTTTTTCCTCTCATAATCAGCGGCCAGGGTACCAGATCTATAGCAGTCAAGCAGCAATACACAGATTAATAATTTTAAGACCTCCTCATTTCTTCGTTAACTGAGAGTTTAACCCTAAATTTTGTTGGTAATTAAGAGGACTGGAGAAAGATTTTAAAATAATATTAACATTGAAACTTTTGTTTTAAACTTTATAAATTCCTTCGAATCAACAACTTTCTCACCTTTTCCCCCTTAAATCCTTATCAACTTTGGTACTACAATACTTATAAGTATTCTTTCTTCCCTCGAACTATTGTAACATGGAGTCACATCAGTCTACCTAGCAATCCTCCCAATATCCAAGCCTTCAAACGTTCTGCTCTAGCATCATTCGACTAGGCTTTATTGTTATGCACATTATTTCACTTAGAGTGGTTCTCATGAGTCAATTTGTTATCTTATCATTGATTTAATTATTATTAATATATTCCCTAGCTGCACCGCCCTTCTAGTATAGCTTATGCTGATTTAGAAGTACACATTAAAGCATTAAAACATTAAAGTAGGTCTCCATCACTAACCATTTTGATTCCTCAAAATAAAACTGAGGCTTTTGCAATAACATTATAATTATGGCAGAACTTTGATTAATGTTGAGCTACCCCACCTAGCAGTGTTTTGCATAACCTAAAAAAGTCTGAATAGTTTTACTTGACCTTGCTACCAAGTAAGTCACAAACCTCTTCTAAACCCAGTGTGTTGTGGGTAAATACAGAAAGCTTTCTCCAGTAATATTAAGCTACCAGTTTTCAGGTCACTCAAACATCTAAACTTTCTTGGTAAAACTTCCTACCTTTAACCAATTGTTGCGGGACTAATTTCCTGGAAAGGCTAATACTATAATTGAATTTTCAAACCCTCCAGGATTTGCACAGCCCATAAAAAGGCTGAATTTACTCAGGAAGAGCTATGTTACACTTACTTGCTGACTTCCTCAAACATTGCTGTCCTCTCCTTTGGAGTCTTCATGGCAATGTTTTCTACAGTCCCCTAGCAAGATGGAAGAGACATTATGTCTTAGTGTTACTTGCTTTATTGTTGAAAAATAAATATTATCACACAATAGTAATGTCACCCTTACCTGGCAACACTATCTGTAAATACTGTATACATAATTATCTAACAAGTGTAATGCAAGGGGGATAAAAATCCCAATTTACCTGTTTACCTTTAAGAGTCACTCCAGTTGAGTATACACAATTCACCTTGACCTTAGCAAGGTTTAAGCTTGTAAGAGTTGTATGAGAGTTGAGGGACCAGGGTTTGAATGAGAGTTTTGTTGAACTCTCATGCACATAGTCAAACAAGAAAAGCTGGCAAGTGTCACTCAACAAATGTGTAAAACTCATCAAATTTTGAACAGGTTCAAAGTTGATGAAAGTGCATGAGAGTTGGCAGTCAAACTAGAGTTGGAGTTTGAACCCTCATCAACTCTTACACTCACTTGACTGTGGTTTCAGACCACCAGATTAATGCACATAATGATGAAGTGATTTACACGTAGGGGTCAAGTTTGAGATTTCATGCAGGCACATACTGCCTCACTGATGGAGCTTGTCAGAGTGCTTAATGATAACAACTAATCAATATGTATGAGCTCAACTTGCTCTCTACACTATGTGTGCATGTGTGAGGCTAGTACAGTTGGTAGGATCTCTGAATGTCAACCAGGAGGTCTCAGGTTCAATACCTGACCTGGTTGATGGTTGACCCTTGGGTGACCTTCTTTTGCCACACTGTGTGTGGACAGGGATGAAAAGTTGTTGATCTGGTGATCTGGTCTCTCGATGTTCTATTTGGAGACTAAAAAGCAATCCTGGTGTCTTGTGGTCTGTTAATTATTGTGGGTGCAATTTAGTGTCTCTGAACCACTGATACCAGTCTGGGTAAGACCCTCAACCACACAGATGTGAATAGGTGGCTGAATAACCATGAGAGGAGCATCTGAAATGTGTGTGTGTATACATGTATCTACGGCAGCAGAGACTGGCAACTCAGGGGTTTCAAAAAGATGAGCTAATAGGAGTTTGAACAGGCAAGGAATGAGTTAAAGGTTTATCATGGGCTTGAAACAATGGGTATTGGGCAACTGTGGTGAAAACAGGTATCAGTAAAGAAGGCTAGCAAACATTGTTTGCAACTGTAAAGCCTTACTTTGAAAACCTTGTAATTTCATAGTTATATACAAAATGTCCTGTCAAGTCAAACCCCATATTGTAACAGCTGTTGAAGGTATTAAAGAGGAATAAACCATACTTGGAACACAAGGAAGTTCTTTGCCTTGATAGCAATGCCAAGACTCTCCAGTTTGGCAATATACTGTGCTACTCTAACAACCTTGTTATCAACTCTGTACTCTGTTTGATCACCAGTAATCCTGCAACACAAGAAACTTCATAAGTTCATGCATGCACACAGCTGTAAAGGTAAAGTTAAGTGACCTTATTTAATGAGGGTAACACAGGGTAGTTTTAAATTAACTGATAAACTTGTGGACCTTGGTGTGCACTTTACCCCCTCTCCTGTCAATACTCCATTTTACGGGTATTTAAAGCTAAAGCTACATGGAGCAGAAGAAAGTCAAAACAGACACTGGAGTCACAGAGAATGGAACTAGGGACCTCCAACTCTGAAGGCTGCACACTAACCAACTGAGCTATGCCTGCTTCATGTTAAAATAGTGGTCTGTTAAAAAAACAAATACAATAAAATTTACTAATCAGCCAAAATCTTGCAATCCAACAATTACCAAACAAAAACTAACCAAAAAATATAAATAGTGTGAGTTTCATAACAAAAACATTCTCTTTCTTTTTTTATATATTAGTGGGAGTTTTGTATATCATGCCCCTTATTGAAATCAACATCAGTTGACGGGCAAGCATGCTTAAATAGTCTTATCAGAGCAGTACCCACTGTGCCCCCG
>JAOBYE010727098.1:0-10172 GCA_025403585.1 Parazoanthus swiftii | reverse complement strand
TATATAAAGTCATTCTCCCGGATTGGTATCGATCGATTCTAGGGTCTGTAAACTCAGCAAGTTTTACTATGCACACTTATCTCGAATTTTACCACCTCCAAATTCTCAAACATGAAAAAATGAAAAACAAATCATCCTATTTTGGTTACCGAGTATAGTGTCGTTCGAAAAATGAGTTCAAAGTTACAGTCTCGGCTCGCGAACCACACGTATGCATATAAAACTTTTCCCGGATTTCGATTGTAAACACTTGGAACGAGTGACTCAATTTCAATAGATTGATGAAATAGAATATATATCCAATTCTGACCTAATCCCGTACTGTTTAGTCGCAGCATAATGATAGAAATGCTTTTGTTGACTGAGACAACCTTTGTGTTGCTTCTCAACCGGCATCAAATTACCGACAGTCCCACAATAAGTTACATGTATTTGAAAATACCAAGTTATCCGACGCAGTTTTGACTTTTTAAGTCAACATGTCTATTTTACACTTTGTGTCTGTGGAGTGATATTAATAAATGTGTGACTGCATGCAGAAAGACGAAATTCCAAATAGGGCAAATTTGTTCATTTGTTGTGTGGCTGAAGGACATTGGTATCCTGCCGAACACTATCAAATTTTGAAATTCGTTTTTGATTGGCTTGAGCCACTTCAAAATTACCCCGTTAGAAAACTATCTCTTGACGTTGCTCGGCACCAAAACATCGGCTATTATCACCAATAAAGCCGGCCACTTTTTATACTATTCAATATTATGTTCATTGTGACAACAAGGAATATGAATACAATAAGCTTAATAAAGGAAATGTAAACTGAATTATAAACAAAAACACACTGAAATTGCATTGAGGGCTAGTATGACTAGAATGGTTTGTAGAGATACCTTCAGCCTATCCCTTACAAAATCTCATAAATGATAACTGATTTTACTGTTTGCAGGCCTTGTTACATCACCACTTTCAACCAAAATCCAACGGAATTACATAACTTTTAAATATTTAATATTTACTTTTTAATATATATTTTTTTAAATATTTTCATTGTATAGTTGTTATAACAAAAAAATAGCCGTTACTTAAATGTGACTATTCTAACGTTTTCCGTTTTCATTGTTGAATACTTGGTAAAGAGGGCTGAGTTTTTCTTCTTAGTTTCAGTCTAGAACCTGTTATATTAACTAGTTGGCTGCTACTATATATGATGATTTGTCACCAAGGTAAAATTTAGTATTCGTTTAAAATGTGCATAGATTCAAAAAAAGTGCCTTGCTTTTACGTTTCAATTTCATATGTTTTCTCTAAGATACCTATTCATTTAGAGAACTTTATAAGCTTTCCAGTGATAATAGGTTTCTGGGTATCCGACGCATATTCACGGAGCAACGAAGTAACTAAAAACACCGCCCAAGGTGTTCAGTAACCTTAATCATATTTCATGTGCATCGTTTAAATTGAGCGTTTAAAATGTTAAGCGGACGTTTTGATTTGCAATTATATTTTTGTGACTTAAATTCAGCAACCTAGAATAGAACGACTTTATTTTTATTGCATGCATTTGTTGTTCTAGCAAATATGAGTTGTCACACAAGCTATTAAGCGAGTCACTGAGTCACTGCCGGGTTATATGTAGTAGATATTTAGTTGATACACAATCATTTGTAGAAACCATTAATGCTACTTCAGGGCTTTGAGGAAGCTTGATTGATAAATAAACGGCCCGACAGACAGATAAACAGACAGATAGATACACAAATAGACGTTGCAGAGAAACAGATTTTATACGGTACTGGTTATCTGCATGCGTTTAACAAGTTTTTCTGTTTCCTAGATTATCAGTTGCACAGAACATCATGACATAGATAACTTGTTTGCATCATAATTTTTTTTATTATACATCACCTCGGAAACCGTTTCATTTTCCAAGAAGCCATTAATATTAAGCGCCCACCCACACAAAAGACGTAATTTACAAACGTGATACATGTCATTGCCAACCTAAGTCTGTTGAATACGTTAAGCCATTTTCTTATAAGGGAATGTGTGGCAATTGGAAATGGAAAAAGCTATTGCTCAAGTTATTCAAAAGCAGAGTAATCGACATGGCCGACACTTGCCCCGAGAAGCTTAACGGAATGACAAATTTTCAATATTTTTCTGTTGTTCCTCAAGTTTTTAACGAATTTGTTAACTTATGGAGGTAGGATAGTTCTACTCGCTATATGTGTTTGTTTTGCTGTAACAACAAACGAAGCAGAAGATAATAATTTACTGGTATAAACACGAACTGTATAATTTGAGTACTGGGCGTTGACTGAATAGATGAAGATTGTTTGAGCTGTTTTCTGTATATATATGGCAGAGATACTAAAAACATTATTAGTTTGGTTTGCTTTAATGTGTTTTCTGTTTGTATTGAGTTTAATTTACAAGAGCTGATATCGTTCAAAATTTCAAACATTTTTTTATCAGAGTGCTCAAGGAACTAAACGAGAAACAGTCATGTTCCACGAGAACAAGTAGAGACTCTTCATCAGTGCAAAGATCAGTTGTTTGTGTTTTGAAGTACTTTCTAATTTTGGCCGACTTTGTTTATTTATGAGAGCCAGCTTGATGACATAAAAATTCTATACGATAATAATATCTAAATTAAAACAAAATTGTAATATAAACTGTTTTGTACACTGTACAGATACAGTATACAGTTCAAACTTATGTTTAACTTTAAATTAAGTCATCGTATATCGGGTTTGGTTATGGCCGGTGGCAAACTTGTCGTGCACGTTGGTAAAGTAGTACGTGTTCTTTGTGTGGTGTTCAGGGACCGCGGAGCCGTAGAGTTAATAACTAAGAAAAGGTCTTTCAACTCAGCCCCCTCCAATCTCAAAGCAATTGCGCGGTCTGCATATGGTATTTTAGAAAGGGTATGCCGGGTGGTTTTTAAGCTTTATTTCTGGATTATTTAGCCTAGATTGAAGTGAGGATTTCTTTAACAACTTTAAATGTTTTATTGCAATGGTTTTTGAGTGTTTTTTACCGAACATGCTCGAACACTTTTGCATGTAAGTACTTGGTCAAGGAGAGCGAAAAACTTGAACGCACCAGCCTAATACTCGCTACAACGCAGTTTGAGAGATGCTCATTGCCCATATAAGTGTTAGGAAATCCAGCTTAACAGTGTACGTTGTATTAAGAAAATTGTTTTCATTTCTATATAAAATGAAAATTAAAAAAATGCCAACTCACGTCAGTCGCATGCAGCTGTACATTTTCTGGAGAAAGTTATCTCAGAGTGAGGTGTAAATATTATACGATGCCACATTTTCGACCTTCTATTTTCTCTTCTTTCGTTGGAAAAATTTCATATTGAAGAAAAATGGATTGAAAATACAGCGTAGTTCTGGCTTTTTTTTTTCATTTTTTTATGGCGATTTTGGTATTAAAGAAATACAAGAACAGTGTCAGCTGGATGTCATGTACAAGTATATGACGAAAAGGACTGAGGACTTGTTTCCTCAGCTTATCACTAAGAAAGGAAAAAAACGTGCATAGAACCAGTAAGGAACTAACCTGGAAAATGTTTGTATATCTTCTGCTCTCCGTTCGCATCTACTTCTATTAATCTCTAAGTAAAAAAATAACTTAGCCATCAGGGACTAATATAAACCGAGGAAATGTCTAGTACGGGGTGTATTTTATTACACATTGACGCTAGTTTTAAAAAAATCGTCCGAAGCTTTCTTAATTCGCCGCTGAAACTCAATTTTTGACAACTTTCGAAGGTTTCCGGCCGAAATTTTCAGAGAATTTTTCGGAAACGTGGGTTTTATTAGAGCGATTCCTGACGTGAAACGGCAAACGGCGGGAATAGAAACGCTTGTCAAGACTGCCTAACATTCACTGTCTTCTCTGTTTTATGTACTCTGGTTATCCATTAGAAAGTGTTCTTGCGAGATCATATCTGTCGTTTAACGTTTACGTGGGTGCTTGACCTCCCTAAGAAGAAGAAAATTACACGGCCGCTGGAAGATATGATTTTTGTTTTCTGGGATTAAAAACTATTTTTACTCACACGCTGCGTTTGCGCGTAAGATTTTGTTTATATTACTTGAAAAAAGATTGATATGTTCCTGCTTCCGTGTGATATCCCCTCTCTGCTTACCTTTGGGCAGGTTTGGCGATAAACCGAAACTCGTACTACATTATATCAACAAAGATTTTGAGGGTCCCGAGAACAATCTGTTTGCGGACACGTTTGACCCCTCCACGGGAGAGGTGCTTTGCCAGTTCCCATGTGCTAGTCAGGACGATGTGTGCAAGGCGGTCCAGGCTGCAACAAACTCCTTTTCACCCTGGTCGATTTCCATGACAGAGGTGAGTTTTAAGAAACAAGATCTTCCAAAATACTTTAAGTTTTCGGTAATAAATCCCTAAGATTAGATTTCGTCAAAAGTTTTTCTGTTTTGCCCAAATTTATTGGCTACTGTTAGGCTTGCATTCTGGGACAAAGGTACATGTAACTGGCTGCAATAAATGCTAACCAGTTTGCAAGAAGAGGCTTTGCAAGTATTTGGGATAGATAAAACAACAAAACAGTCAGATAATCGTGGTTCTAGTAAATGATCCGCTTCATCTAATAAGACATTTACATCTTGACTATTAGTCTTGGTTTTCGTTTGCAGGAGCAGCGCAAAGGAGTTCTGCTTGAAGTTGCTGCTCTGTTACAAGAGAAGGTTAAAGTTTTTGAACAAGCCGAGGCGATAGACCGAGGACAAGAGGTTGACTATAAAATCGCCATCGCTGAAGAAGTGTTGAAAATTAGCCAGTTTACCCTGAGCAACACTTGCAACAACGTGACGAACGAAGAAGGTATTATTATGTAGATAGGATAGCCCTTCCGTCATTTAAAAAAACACACAATAGACGCCTGTTGTTAACTTTAGCATATACGGCTTGGGCAGCTGGGCAGGCTCTGAAAGGCCAGTTTTTAGAAATAAAAACTGGGTTTCAGCCTGATGCGTTTGCGTAAAGTTAGTATGGCATGATTTTTTGCTGTAAAGTTGGCAAACTGTCAGCGAAAAAAAAAGTCGGTTGTTTTGATGAAGGGTTAAGGCTAGAAACGTCAGCTTTCTACCCTACGTGGCGTCGAGAATCATTTTATACCGTATCAAATGCGAGTCAGTTGATCAATCCTCACACTAGTCTGTTTTGATGGGTCAATGGACCAAGGATTCTCAGTAATACTGCATATAATCGTTAAAATGTTTTTTCTCAGCATATATGAGAACATGTTCTTTTATCACCATGACACACTGCATGAATAGTCTGTATCAAGATTCTTTTCAGTTAGTAGTGGGGTTAAGGTTTTCTTTTCTACGTGTTGATGGTGCAAGAAGTATCCCGGTGTCAGGGTGACCCAATTTGGATTTTAAAACAGTCCCTAAGGATAATGTGGGGAATTCAACTTTGGGTACGTGGATCGGCCACTTTTAAGAAGTTTTTAGGGAAGGTAAGTTCCTTTTCTTGTGGCTTGACAGGGATGGGACAGTAAAATTTAGTACTCAAGGGGAGGGTCATGTGCTTTTATTTACTATTTTGAAAGAAACGGGGAGGGTTATCTTTCTTGCCAAAATACAATTGTGCTTTTTACAAATGATTGGGTTTCTTAGTACAAAGGCCAAACTAAAATCTATATGCATTCTAATTATTATCATAGATATATCATTACGTACATTGTTCTGAACCTTAATGTTTTTCCACGACACATAGTTTTCTCGGAAGACTGTTGTCCTCTTTCGTTGGTATCATGATTGAAGTCCATGTCTACCGTGGGGATCAATCTTCTGCCGGATTACTCGATTTATCCGTACTTTCCGACAAAATGCTTTATTTCACAACATGTACTACCTTGTCACTGTCGTTTTCATTGCCACTGATAATACTGTTTGAGTCAGAGACTGCTTCTATATGCAGTTGACACTCTTGTCTCATCAGTTGTCTTATAGATGATAACATTGTGCTTGTCAACATCTGCCTTGAGTATTTGAACTACCTTGTCCTTTTTTTTACCTTCAGAGCAATCTTGTAATATCGGCCGGATATCAAGAGTTAAGCTCGTTTACCATTAGCGAATTCAACTGATCTTTGTTAAAAAACTAATTCCAGTTAATGTCATTGTACTCTTGTCGTTGCCTTTAAACTCGCTGTCTGCTGCTCTAAAGCCGCCCTCACTCTGCGCTTTTCAATCTCAGCAAGGTGATCAACGTAGTTAGCAATCATACCCTCTTTTATGAATGACTTGAATTTGGGTTGTAATTCAAATCTATTTTCCTCCATGAAAACTTTGGTTTGTCAAAAAACCCACCAAACTAGTGGTGTTTTAATATTAAAAATAGACTTATGTAAATATTTCACTCTGAAAGGTTTGAAAGCATGTTATATCTTCGCAACGAAAACAGAAACAATATGGAAACATTGGTAAACAGGTCATGTGATTCTATTGCATGTTGAATACCTGGTCCATCCGCTTTAATCTGTTTGTACAGTCTCCTGAACACAAAAAAACGCAGCTTTGATTGCTAATACAAACAAGAACAACGTGTTATGGTACATGATTGTACGTGTACCACCATGGTGTAATACACTATAGTGGATTCAATATACGGTATGTGCGGGAGGCTCACCGGACTGGCTTCCTCGGCAGATGCGATATCAAAGCTTACATGCTTGGCATGACAGGGGATTTTTCTTGAACTGAGTTCTTATTGGTCTTGATCCTCTCAAACAGATGAGGGCGGATATTAGTAGAGCAAATAATGTTTTTGCTCTGATCGATCCAGGATAATAATAATAATAATAATAATAATAATAATAGTAATAATAATATTAATAATATTTATAGTAGTAGTAGTAGTAGTAGTAGTAGTAGTAATCATAAATATATAGCAATATAGATGAATGTTTTGCTTGCCCATTGTATACTGAGAAATAACTGGCACTTTATTGACCAAACTCATCAGGCAGCGTCTCATACGTGGACCGCTGGCCCCTCGGTGTTATTGTCATAGTAACCAGCTGGTCCAATACCCTCCCCGAGCTACTCGAACAACTCGTCCCAGCCCTCCTTTCTGGTAACACGGTTGTGATAAAGGTGTCCAGCCAGGCGCCGTTGACTGGGCACTACCTAGCTCATCTATTGTATCTGGCAGGTAATGGATTAGTTTAAATGAACAAAAACAATTGGTTGATTGAGTGACAGTTCAATGATTCTAGTAGCGAACGGAACAAAAATATGAAAAGCAGGTTTAAGTAAGTTTTCATTCTTTTGTCTGTGTTCTCCATTCCATTATACTGGTTTGTATTGTACTGTGTAAGACTTTTAGCGAATAAACTACTTCAGAGTTTGCTTTATTGAACTATACAAGTCCGAGGCATATAAGTTGTCACATTTGCCCGAGACTACGTCCTAGTGAATAAGAAACTTCGTGGGAATCTTGGAACCGAAGGTCTGTACAACTCAATACTGCACGCGATGGCCGAGAAGGGCCACCTTAGACTTCCGGCAGACTTTAAACTTGGCTGAGTGCGTCATATTAAGCAACAGACACCTAAACGATGATCTATCAACCGCATTACCGACTACGGCCGATCGATCGACCGACCAAATACCTTGCGGTCATAGTCGACCATGGTCAATAGAGTACAACGGACTCTTACGTTCTGTATTGTGTTTTAATGTATTAAATTGTACTGTACTTTATATTGATTTGTATTCTACTGTATTGTTTTAAACTGTACTATACACAATAAAATTGTATTGTATTAAGTTGTACTGTACATTTTGTATTGTTTAGTATTATATTATATGTATTATACTCATATTTTTGTTTTTGTTAGCGGTTTTAAGAATTAAATGATTAAAAAAATGGAAGACATACTTGTAACAAAAACGAGAAAAGAAAACTAGCCGGAACTATGGTTTTCCATGCTAGTGTTGACTAGATGGGTTGGGCGAACATTTGGTCATGCAAGCATTTATGTACACAAACATTTAGCGATAGTAACAGTTTTCCAATAAGATGGTTTGTGTTGGTTCAAGGTTTTCCCAAGGGAGTTGTTAACATTGTGTTCGGCGAAGATGAGAAAACGATCGCTGCCCTCGTGGAGCACCCAGATGTTGCAGCTGTCGTTGTGGTTTGTAAACTACCTTTCCTTGCTACATTTCACTGGTTTCAGGGCCTGTTTACATAGGGAAAGACACCCCTACTAGGAGGATTACCCCAGGACTATAGGGTTACCCTTGTCCATTGTTTTTTTCCGGTGCGTTTACATGTAGCCTTGGGTAGCATTAGGCCTAGGGTGACCCTAGCAAGCTGGTAGGGGTACCCTATAAAGCTAGTGCTGGGGCTATATCTTTGTTTGCTTAGTGCATGTAAACGCTAGCACTAGGGCTAGCCCTTTTAGTAGGAATGTCTTATGTGGTTACAATGTACAGGACACTAAGAATCGCAATTTGCATAGCCTGCTTGCAGGCTCTCCTTGCGGGTTGGGGATATAGTTTGGGGAAAGAAAAAGGAGTCGCTGAGAGAGGCGGGCGGAGGGGGGAATGTTACACGATCTAGATTTTTAATGCAACAATGTTGCGTGAAAAATTGTTGTCCGTGTAACATCACCTTCACGTTCTTAACATTACATTTACTTTACATTACGTAACGTTACATTACACAACTTTTACTTTACATTACATAGCGTTACATTACATTGCATTACATTTACTTTACATTACATTACATTACATTACGTTACACTACAAGACAACAAGACTGCCAAGAAAGATAAAGCATGTAGAAGAACATGCTAAATTGTCAATTTCTTAATAGAGGCCTTCTGTACCATCCGAAGACAAATAAGAGATTATCTAAAGTTGAGTTAAATGGTTTGGGAAATTGTTATAGATAGAAAAGTTTGTAAACGTTCAGTTAGAAACAGGCCTACCGACGGTTGAAAGCTTATCACCATTTGCACTGACGTCACATGTTCATGACAATTTGTTCACTTTAAAACACCACGTGACTGCAGATAAGCCCCTTCAATTTTGGGCTTTACCTAAAGAGAATTCTAAGTAGGATTAATTAGTACTGCAAGGGCCTGTTTACATGTGGACAGGTGACCCCACTAGATGGGTTACCCTACTAATAGAGCCAAAAATTAACGTCTCTTTACAAGGCAAGAGCTTTTCCTAGTTCTAGGGCTAAGTTCTAAACAGCTCTTGAACGTCGTTGATCCCCTGTTTTTCTTGTTTCAGAAGTATTTCATGAATTGATCCGATCCAATCAATGTTTGCAGCCTCCGATTTGCAGGGTCTTATCATAGTGATATTTGTCCTCACTCGTTGACACATAATATTCTGACACTGTGAAGTCATTGGAACAAAGTAAAAACAATTTCTTTTCCTGGTTTTATTGATCCCCGAGAACTGTTGTATCACCAGTAAGGGCAATTTGGGTGCACACGTAACAGGAGCTGGTCATAAATCAACAAGGGAGTGGTGGCCTTGGGGTTGGGGATTGTGAAACATTAAATTGGTAGAACTGACTACGAATTCCCCAAGAAAAACAACTCTTTTGGATTAAAACATTACAGCTTACACTGAGTTACAGTATAGTAAGCGTGAAAGACAACCTTTATGCAAATGTAACAACACTGACAAAAGTACGTGAATCAAGGTGAATCAAGTTGGTTACTTGGCTGACTGAGCTGGTGTCTTCAGATTTCCTTCAAATCGATGTCTTCATCCCTGAAAAACAGTGCCTCTCTGTTCACCAGATGTACCACACTCCGCCGCTACCTCTTCTTTATCATTTATGAGATCACTTCTGCATAACTGGTTGAAAAAACATTGTTTTGCGACTCGAAAATAAGCTATTTGTACCCAAAACATGAACCGACTACTTGAAATGATCCTTTAGTTATAGTTATAGTGATGCAGTTACTGGAAGAATCGGCCGTCTAATCCACGCATTGTTGGTTATTTCGCTGTCTACCTTTAAAACGATGCAATACGTTACAATATGATAATTTGTATATTCACGTTTAGTTAACCTTCGGACGTCCAAGCTATTTTCACTAACAAGTTAACCCAAGGGGGTTAACTTGACCCCGTAAAAATAAGA
>JAOBYE010727087.1:0-10172 GCA_025403585.1 Parazoanthus swiftii | reverse complement strand
TTTTTTTTGTACTAACACACGATCTAGAAAATCGAAGTCCTTTCTTATCGCCAAAGTTTTTCTCTTTTTGTACAAACGCACAATCAGGAAAACTCAAGATTTTTCGTGTCGTCACAAACTAAACCTGCTCTTTTCTTTTGAAACTAGAGTGGTTTAACTCAACCTGCATGTATATAATGGATGCCAGAGTAAAAGATCGCTTTGTTGCCCTCTAAATTACCCGAGTTTGTTTTTCTTTCTTTGCTTGATTTAGTTTACTAGACACTGATTGTTGGCGACTCTTCCACGGCCTTAGTGAAAATACTCCGTGTAATTTAAGATTTTTTTATGGGTCGGTTCTACTCTGACACTGAGTGGCAACAAGGAATGCATGCTTACACCTGTACTGCAATGCCTATTAAGACTTTGCAATTAACTTCAATACCCATAAATCACGCTAATTAAAATAAATTGTTGTACATTTTATTAATGATTAATAATTAAATAAATTATTCACTTTGGGAGAGTAAACAACCAAGGTTCTATCGTTTAGGAATTACTTCGTCAGGATTATGAAGTGGTAGCGTTGCGAAGTTTTGAAAATGTCGAATACTTACAACTAAACCCACGCCAGTTTCTGAGACACTCTTGTTTCAACTCGTTTCTTTTGTTGCTCTTGAAAGGTATGGCGTAAAGAGGGTTTTGCCTCGACGGCAAATATGCATGCTCCGTGGTTCTAAGGTATTAAAACAGTACCGTCTTTCCCTTCCAGATGTTGTTTCCGGCAATTATGGAAGTTCTCTCCGTGTAAACCTCCGTAAATACAAAACAAGTCTCCTGCTTTATTTCTAGCAAATTTACAGCAAATTCTGTTGACAAGACTCGGTAACAGCAAGACTAAAAGTGTGCATAGTGAGGTCAAACTCTCAGTCTCGATCTCTTACTTTGTCTTTTAGGACAAGACGACATATTAATCAGATGATGCGGCCGATGCTGTCGGTGACAAGAAATTGATTGACATGAATTCAAAAAGCGCAAAGACGGGGAGTGGACAACCAAGATATGAATACGTTCCACCCTCTTCAACAAGAAAAGAACCACGTCAAGTCAAATTCTGTACTCCCAATGAAACAACGCTTCGCGGTACCCCAAAGGTAACTCAGGCATGGTTGGAAACTGCAAGGGATTCGGTATTAAAAGGAAACGGGGCACCGCCGGCACAGAAAAGACACGAATCTTCCTCATTTTCGGAAAATTGTTCTCATGATTTTGATAAGGACCCGGTTTTTTGGGGTTCCAAAATCCGTCAAACAGCGTGCTTTGGCACAAAAGCGGAGTCATTCTCGTCCAACAATCCATTTCGCATGGCGATCAATCATGACCTGAACTTCAGAAATCAACGGACAAAGCCAACGCCGGTTCACGATTTAAAAGCAAAAAATAAAAATTTTTCTGGTCTTTACGACGCATTACACAATTTTCCTTTTACTGATCTGGAACTCCAGGCATACCTAAGATCAGAGACGAGAAAGAAAGAGAAAGAAACCCAACGCTCTAGAATAACTAGAGAAGAGGATTCTATAGAAGTACGCAAAACAGACGTTGAAGAATTTTTGAGACCCAAAACTAGAAAAATTGGACTGGAACCCAATACATTTCTAAGCTCAACGATGCGAGAGAAAGAGAAAGAAACCCGACGTTCTAGAATAACTAGAGAAGGGAATGTCATGGGTGTGTTTCGCTCAACAGAAGTTGAAGAGTTTTTAAGACCTACAACTAGATCCAACGAGGCTGAGTTGGAAGCCCAAGCATCTCTGAGATCAATGATGAGAGAGAGAGAACTTAAAGAAACTCGACATTCTAGAAATAATGAAGGGGGTATTATAGGGAAACTCACAAAGGAAGTTGAAACGTTTTTGAGACCCAAAACTAGAAAGAAAGAACTGGAAATACGGCAGTCGGATGAGACTCAAACTAACAGCAGATTTCTTCAGAAGAAAAACAGGCAAGAGTTAGATTCGTCATCTCCAGATGAATATGCCGAATATCTTGAGGTCAACATCTGGAAGTTTTCAAAGAATGTTAACAAGCGAAGGCACTCACCATTACGTTCTTTTCTAGCTACTGAAATCGAACCGAATAATGAATGTAGTCAGTCGCCAAATGACATCGATATGGACGACGTGGACGTCATAAACTTGTAGACAGAACACTTGGAAGAAAAGCGGTTTGGAAGAGATATTTCTAGCTGTATATGAAAACAAGCTTTCCACTTCCTTTTCAGAAAAATGTTGCGTTTATTTTTTAAATCTAACTTAAGAAATCGTTTTCTTGCCATCTGAGTTAAGGACGATTTGTCATATAAATATTATGCCCGATTTGCAACAGTTCAGGTCGTGTTAAACTACCCCAGTTTATGAGCAGATGTTATCAGTTCAAACCAACAAAATGAAAAACGTTTTTAGCAAAGGTGTTTGGTTTAAGTTTCGAAGTTAATTTAGGAGATACCGACCAGCAAATATAGTCTAAAATAGGCGGGTTAAAAATGTTTTGGGTTACACATAAGTTCAAAACTATCAGACATCGCTAGGTACCTTACGTACAGGAAGGATACAACATTTGCAGCCACGTATAATTAAAAGTACTGTAACTTCTAAAGTACTTTCATAACCTTTTAACGCGTATAACATGCCTTTAGTGCTTCCAATGCGAATTAGTTGGCTGATTAGTTAAGTGTTATTTGGCGCAAGTGCTAAGTGCATTCGAAATTGTAATCATCAATCTAGTACGCAAATTAGTCAAAAAAAGCACAAAATCAATTCGATCACCTTTACTATTCATAGTAATTAACTCTTAAGGGTCGCCCATCTCGTAAAGTAGTCCCTTATGGTGACAACTAACAGAAGTCTTGCCCTCTTGATTCTGTATGTATCTTATCTGTTAACGACTGTAAATTCAGTTTATTTTGAGTGCCGAAAAAATAAAGGTTGAGTGAACTGTATTATATCAATATAATCTCAACGGCAATTTCCACCATCAAAGGGGAGTTAGTAACTCGGATTAACACTTCAAGTTCCAAATAGCCCCACATTTGAGACTGCAATTATCGCGCTTTCCAATACGCAAATCGGTCAAAATCCGCAAAATCAACTGTTCCATAGCTTCCATCACGATACGTTCCACCACTGTAAGAATTTAATTCCAGACTAAATCAAAGGTTCTTCTGTCTATTCTTTCCCCATATTGTCGGAGTAGCGTTTTGTTAAAAAAATTCTAAATAAAATTCGGGTGCACGGGTTTGTCACTTTTTCACGTGTATAGCAATCCAAAGTAACTTCCCAAAGTGATTTACTGGTTGTTCATATGCATTTCAATAGATTTTGTGCTTTGTGCACGGTCAAGGCCAGCGAACAAACGAAAACATACAACAAGAAACTGGACAGTTACATTGCCAGTTCGCTCTCTAAAGTATGACAGTACTAACTACAAAAGCTTACGATAACGTATCAATTCCAACGAGTCTCGTATCTTTATCTCCCGATTTTAAGCAACTAAAGGAGTCGTACCTTGTCTGTTTTCATCCGTCATCTCCATTTCTGAGCCATCCTCAGAAAGCCCACTTCTTAAGTTTGTGATGATCTGTCGACACACGCCCTGAAGGGTGTATAGTCGGTCTAACGCCTGGTGTGGCAGCCCTGTGTGCTGTGGCAACTCTGCATGGAGTAGTCGCATGGCAAAGGGCACCATTGATCCTAGAGAGAAAGGGATAAAACTCTATTTAACAACAGAAATACTGAATAGGAGACTTGATTTATTTTCAAACGGTGTTAATTCGCAACAATTAATGGTTGATTATGTAATACTCCAGAGAATTACATTATAGATTCAATCACACGAAGTTTGACCATCTAATTGCCTCAATGTTTTATACCGTATTTTGCGAAGATAAATAGAGATGATATTTTGTAAATTTGAGTCAGTATCAAGTATTGAGCCAGTATCAAGCCAGAATGAAGAATAGATCGAAACGTATACCAGCAGACGCAGAGGATTCATTACTGGACTTCTGACCAAATACACGTTAATTCTGTCAGTTATATTTTGCAAACACTTCAGAAGGAAGTGATCCAAGTGCAAATCCCAGCTGGCGTAATACACTCGAACCTGTACACACAACTGAGTGGCCACCCTTTTATCAAACAGCCAATTCTCAAAGTCACAACGTTGTTCTCAGTCAATTGCTGCAAACTTCAACTCGGTCAGGCAGCCACCACGTCCATTAAGCGGCCGTGGTCACGTTTAGACGCCAAAGCAGTGTCTCAGTATATCGTTTTACTTGTACTGTTTTTATATACGGCCATCTCACTGAAATATATTCAGCACATTTGCTTCCAAAAACTCGGATTTAAAACAAGATAATTAGAGACTGCGAGGTCTTTGTTTATTCATTTAACAGCTATCACTTAAAATATTACTCATCAAGTACCTATATACAGGTATTTGAGGCCCAAGTTAAACGTCGACCTTAGCATACATGTACGTCGAGCTAAAGACACTTCGGGTCCACCGAAATTTAATAAGTTCATCTTTTGAGTCAAACGTCGAACTTGAATCAGTCGATCTTATCCCGATATAATCGACAACTCTAGCCGATTAGAACGACTGCGTCAATCGAAACTGAATTAGTCCATCTTAATTGGGATAAACGTCGAACTGATCATGCGCTTTATTATTGAATTTAGTTCGCGCGTGCTAAGATGGACGTTTAAACCGGGCCTAACAGTTTTTTTGCCTTGCCTTGATAAATACAGCCAATCAGAGGCCAGAATTGTCGTTGCATATTCTGCGGTATGTAACGGGCAGTATCAACTCGACCTTCCCTTCATTACTTGCGTGCAACAGTTATGCTGGCGTCGTCTTCTAAAAATCAGCTCCGATACTTTTCAACTCTTGCGAACGTTTCCGAACAGTTTCAATCATGTCCGAAATTTTTCCCAAGTTTTGGAACACTTGCAAAAATTATGTAAACTCCGCAAAAACTGTTTTGAACTGTTTCCGAAGTTTTCGGAAGATTTTCCTAAGTTATCCAAAGATTTAGGCATGACGCAATGGCATAACTTGTCACTTGCATTTTCTTCGTATACAGAAAATACAAGTGACGCGTGGCATATTCCACGGTATCCCACTCAACAGCGTTGCATAGCTAGTATGTCTACTACGCTGTTGAGTGGGATACCGTGCAATAACACCCACGGCAACAACACCCACGGCCTGTTAATGGCTACTTACCTTTACTACCGGGGTATGTTTCTGGGTAAAACTCGTAAAACAAATCCGGCTGGTCCAGATTGCCAAACCCTTCCAGCTCGGCTTGCGCTGCTGTGTACAACTGGAGCTTGAACAGTAAGCATATTCGACACAGCCAGATCTGCGAGGAAACAGTGGAGGACAGAACACAACACTATCAAATAATTGCTTCAAAAATACCGTATGTTGAGTTTTCAAGTAACAGAGTTTCAAATTTTACGAAAATTCTCAAATTTTCAATTTAAATCAAAAGTTAACCTGCCATGATAACAAGACTTGTGTATCTTTAACCGCTCGACTGACGCAAAAAGAAAAATATGCCCTGCCGAAATCACGTCCTTTCTTGAATGAGTGTGGCAACAATTGTAAACCGATTGAGCTAGCAGCTACAACTTTCCCAAGAAAGTCAAAAAGTATCTACTAACGAACAGTTTCATACATGTACACCATACTTAGTTTGATTATCTTCTCTGTACGTAAAAAATAATCTATTTATGTAGTAATTTGTTAGCAACTTAATAACAACTGTGAAATGTGAACGAAGTATTGTCTATTGTCTGCGTACCTGCAGAGTCTTGTGCGTGTGCATTGCTCGTTGGCCCTGTAGTCCAATTCCCTGTCCATGCGCTGTTAAAAACCTTGAAGTAAACTCTAGGGCTGCCCTCCAACACTCTGCAGACTGAGAAATTGAAAGTCGTGTGAGGTTTGAAATAAACTGATTCTATACCAATTTCAAAATAAACTGTTAATCTGTTTCACAAAGGAGGAAATTACACGTGCAGGCCAGTTATAGTTGTTCTGTGACCATGTGGAATCATTTGTCTTTCAGATGTTGATTAATGTTTTCGATTTTTCTTTCTTCTACAGAAATCATTCAATTTCTTGAAGTCGGTAAGTCGGTCCTGACAATAGACCACTTCCATAAATTATACGCCCCAGTAGCCATGAAAAAAACATTGAGTCGAGGCCAGTAGGGCCAAAATATAGCAAATGTATGAGAACTTGGAACTTGATCTCGACTTGAAGTTATTGTTTATGATCACTGGAGCAAGTTATGAAAGTAGAGTATTAGAAGATACACTGTACAAGTATTTAACCCTTATCCAAATCTCATTCTGATTTATATTAACTACCAATAAGAAAAACTTCAAATGGCGCTGAATGAAGCAGAAACTTACCAAGAGCTCTCTTAGTCCTGAATCATCTAAGGTCACGCTGTCCACTGACTTGGTTTGTCTCTTCTCACTTTCCTCTTCACCCAAAAGGTTCTCAACAAGGTCCTTTACTGGGTCAAGCTGCAATCAGGAGTTCATTAAATGTCAAAACAAGCTAAAACACACACAGCCAAGACCTTGCCATAGTGTTTACTGTACTTGGGTCTCATCAAATTATGTGACCGTACATAGTTTCAGTTTGTTAACTGAAACACTTTTGGCAAGTTTATTTACATTCATTGATCTTCTCCTTACATGTACTTAGGTACAAACAAAATATATGTCAGGGAGGTATTAAGAATTTGGCAACACATCATTTTGGCACTGTAAGAGGTAAAAGGGTTACCATTATTTTTATAGCATCATCCATTATCACACCAATTCTTGAGTGCCGGCCACAAAATATAATGATTTGCTGGGTAACTTTAGTAAGTACTTGTAACTCTGTCAGTTTTTGTTCCAATTAATGACATTATTAATTAAGAAATGGTCCATGCTTAGCGTGCATCAATTGAGTTATGAATGTATGTGGGAAAATGCAACTTCCCAAGAGCATCAATAACTTGATGGATGCACAACTGAAGTGTTGAAAATTTCTCTTTGAACATTGACTCTGCCACTTTAAGTAGCATTTATTAAAAAAAATACATGTAAGCTGATAACATACAAACTTCTCCTAAACTGTTCCGAGTGTTTTTATTGGTTGCACGTGAGCACACAATTTAATAGACACATGGGCATGTGTCTATCGAGTTATAGATGCATGCTCGTGCCATACAAAGAGCACGCAAAAAATTGCCAGCTTTGTTCTAATATTTTTTAACAAGACTGTTGTTACTACTATTTTGTAAATGCTGTATCATCACCATCATGACATTGTCATCACCATAAATATCACTATCATCATTATTATTGCTATTATTATAATTGTAGTTGTTAAAGTGCATCAAAGTTGTTATAATTTGCTTAAACTATAATAAATATGTAATACTGACTATGATCCTTTTTCAATTTAAGTCCAGAAATTAATTTAACAACAGCAGCCCCTTCTACAAGAAAAACCTTGACATACTTTCTCCCTAGCCTCACCTACAGTGTATCTCAACGCCTCCCCCCTCAACACACACACACACACACATACAAATACAAACACACACAAAAGCTGTTCCTTTACCTTTGGTCCATCAAAAGTGATACAAGGTGATGTAAGAAACTGCTGATCAACATCTAAGCTATTCATCATTCCCGAGGCTATTGTTGCAAGGAGTTGCTTTGTTTGAGGTGGCGGAATCCATGCTGAACTTCTGCGCTGTGCCTCAGTTTGTTTGCCATGGACAATTCCTTCCCCTTCTGGGGTTTGAGGCATTGAAGGAGTTCTCTGAGGTTCTTTTGATATATCAAGTCCTACAAAAGGTTCTATCAGTGGTTTGATGAGTCCCTGTGATGCCCCAAGGGGATCATGGGTGGTTTGAATACCCTGAAATGATTCTAAGGAAGAGTGACTGACTTGCTGCACACCTGAAGTACCTGTAGGTTGACCAGCTTGAAAAGAATCATCAAATGGTTGATTGACGCTTCCAGCAAATGAATCCACTGTTGGGGCATTGCCAATAGAGTCGAAAAAGCTCTGACCTTCCAAGTTGTTGCTATCTCCAATGGGAGTAGAGAACAAGTCACTCAGTGTCCTTGTGTCTTTCTGTTCTGGCAAATCCTCTTGCAGTGGCACAACATTCCCAAGTCCAACAGACAGTGGCCGTTCTGGGGCACTGAGGTGTCCATGTACACTCTCACCCTCATTCAACCAGTGGCCCTCTACATTTAAAAAATTACACAGTTCAAGTTCACTTGCTGAAAATAAATTTAATTCATCCCAAACATTTCTCAAGCACTTAGTACAAATTCCTGCAAGCCCCTATAACCCATCATAGCAGGTGGACACTGGCATTGCTGTATTGTATATCATATTATGTGTACTTCAAATTGACTCAACAACAATACATGTAATTTGTGAATGAAGCCCCTTTACAGTTCTTGTATCAAGTTATACAAGCCCAAGGCTGAAAAAGTGTCCAAAAGAAAACATTTGCTCAAGGCAAAGCCAAGGGCAAAAGTGGCTAGCAGATACAAAAATAGTGCAGAGGTGATTTACTTAATTATTAATTCTTATGATTCAATGATTGTTTCCTCATGGAGTGGCAAAGCTCTAGCAATGAATACAATCAAGCAAAACATTAATTAAAAGGAAATGATTTGTTGAACTTTTTGTATTTTGCGGTATTGAACTTTTTACTAGCCCCATTTTTTCACCTTTGTTGAACATTGTTCCAAACCTGGAAGCTGAATTTTTGGCTATTTTTTTTCAACAAAAACGAAAATAAAAAACACCTAAATTAATAATCGCTTGCCAGCAGTTACAGAATGATATTGACCCTGCCAGCATGCATCTTGTAAACAATTTTGACCAAATAGCATTGTATATGAAAATTATTGTTGAATTGTAACATATAATATTATTGACTTACCGGTAATGAGCAAAGTTTATAATAAATTATTATACTATTTTCATAATTTGCTCCAGTGACCATAAACAATAACTTCAAGTAGCGGTCAAGCTCCTAGTTCTCATACATTAATTTTTTGCTGTATTTTGGCTCCAGTGGCCTCAACTCGATGTTTCTGTTCATGGCCAGTGAAGCATATTATGAAAGTTGTCTATAATGAACAACTGTTACGATACCTTCTGGTTTTGGACACTGCAACCCAAATACATTGTCCATGATCTGTGGACTTTGAAAGAGCCATGTCTCAAATTCCTAGTAAGTAAAATTAAAATGGATTCAGAGTCTGATAATTAAACAACATTAAGTAAAAATTAAATTATTATAAATTCAGCTTATTTACAGTAAGTTCTAACTGAAGATACTGTAGCGGTACTTTAATAAAAAAACATAATTTTATGAAGTCAACATTAGTTATGAAAAATTTGGTCCTTTTGTGTAAAATGGGGTTATTTTTTTAATAACATCTCAGACTAGCAACTTAACCCAGGTCCGAGGTTTGAACCAAAAGGCAGGTTGGCTTTCAGATTTTACCCATCATTCTTGAACAGACCAATCATGCAAACCACACTCTGTCTGTAACTGCTTAAACATGACTGTGTATTGTATGTACATTGTACAGAGCATTCACGCCTGACCATGTGGTTTGATGAACAGATGATATACAATCATGTAATATATGTAGTATGTTTTTGCTGCCAGGCTACTATACCATACTGTACATGTAGGTAGAAAACTGATCTTGACTTAATTAATAAGATTTCAACCGATACATGCATGAGACCAATTTTTTTAAAACTGATCTTGAAACAGCAAAATAATTTTCGGTAAGTATTAAAAAACTACTATAAGGACACACAGTACTACTGGGTATTTCTAGAAATGTTTTACATGTACATGTACCTTAACTGAAAGTTTCCCTGTTTGACTTGAATCACAAGTTTTGAAAGCATCATCAACTATCCTGTAGAAGGGAAAGTAAATTGAAACAAAACTGCTAAACTTGCAACTACATGTACCGCATTTAACTGAGTAAGCACCCGCCCCCCTGGAGCAAATTATAAAAACTGGTGAAAGTTTGGGGGTGGGTGCTTACTCAAGCATGGGCACTTAC
>JAOBYE010727076.1:0-10174 GCA_025403585.1 Parazoanthus swiftii | reverse complement strand
TTTACCGTGTAAACTACCCTGAGTTATATCGGTCAGTGGTGAATCATCTTCATCAATGCCTCTAGGCTCTACCGTAATTTAAAACTGGGAAACTGATGTCAGAATGATTTGTTGGCTGTTTAATAAGTACTCTACAAGTAGTGGCAGTTCTAAGAGGAATTGGAGAGTATGCCATGGGAATCCTTTAGTGTATCCTCTTCTAGAGATCACTAGAAGTTCATCGTCCAAGTAAATAGTACACTGCAATTTGCTAGATGAGTGTAACTCGGTGTTCCAGTCAGTTGAGAAGGTACATTATAGAAACAAGTGGCTGTATCGTCCTTGCAATCTAGCGCCATCAATCTTTGATAACCGAAGGGTAGGCGTTACCAGTAAATAATAAAAACAAAACAGTCTGGTGACCCCCAGAAAGCATGGCTGCCCGATAATGAGGCTTGCTTGCCCCAGGAATCACTCGGGAATTGCTCGGACAGAAGTAAAAATTAGAAAGTCTCAAATCTTTAAAAATTTAATTAAAAAAATGATTTTTTCAAATGACATTTGAAGCAACATCTTGGAGCAAGAAGGACTTCAGGAGAACAGCAGCATTTGCATGTACATGTAGGACTGAATGACTTCAATGTAAATATTATGTGTTGTCTGTATCAATATAAAAGACAGGGCTTTGAAATGGGTGTTAGGAAAACAAAGATCTGGAAAACGAAGACCGAAGATCTAAGACCCAAGGTCTTTGTTTTTCAAAAATGACCCTCATTAAAATTCAAAATATCAGGCAGGGGATAAATAAACAGATCAAACTCGTTGGTCTCAGCTTGCAGTAGTGTGGCGTGTGAATACATGAAAAGGTTCTTTGGTGAAATATTACAAGGTCTTCGTTTTCCCAAGGTCTTTGTTTTCCCAAGGTCTTCGTTTTTCAAAAACTTGAGCAGGTTGATAGAATTTTTCTAGTAGTAAAGCCAAAAGTTTTAGGGGGATCTGCAGAAAGCTTTCGAGCAATCTTGGAAAATGATTTGATAGACAGCTAGAATTTAACATTCTGAGTTCCATATAGATGGCCACCAAGCTGATGAGAATTGTAGTACATTGTAGAAGATATTCCTGGGTTTGTTCTTCTTGGGGGTACATGTGGGTCTTTTGAAAATATCTAAAGGTCAGACCACAGATGAGTAGGGTTTCAAAATTTTCAAGCAAAATAGCAAAACTTCCACCTAGTGTTAATTCGGAGAGTTCAACCTGCTCTGAAGATCTGTACAGTGCTACTTTTATTCTAAGGAACTCAGTTTTGGTTCAAAGAATGAAGTACATGTAACTGTATATTAGCATACAGGTAATTGTGTATTATCTATATGTGCATGTGCAAGTACTGCAGCAGTACTAAGTTATTTTTCTTTGCATTTTTACCTTTTCAGTTTATAATGGGGCTCAATGCAGAAACCCACCCCACCCTTATGAAGACAATGGCCACTAAACTGATGCCGAAATACCGCCCATGTAGCATGTTGGTCAAGCAGAAGTCTCTCCCCAGGCTCCCTGTGCCGCCATTACAACAAACAATGGACAAATACTTAAATGCCATTCGGCCATTAGTTAATGATGATCAGTTTGAACAGACAAGAAAGCTGGTGGAAGAATTTAGAAAACCTGGTGGCATTGGTGAGAAGTTACAGGAAAAGTTGGTGGAGAGGTCAAAAAAAGAAGACAACTGGGTGAGTATTAAAAGGCAGGAAAACACATTTTGTTTTTCTTGCCATTCAAAACTTCCCATGGTTCTATATAAAACAAGATGAGTTTGAAATCATTTGTCATGACAAATTTTGTTTCTGCCATGAGATCTGGCAGAAAGCTTTCACATCACAGCAGAAAAACAACATCATCTCTTTTGTTGTTTAAGTTGGTAAGAGAGAGGCTTTGTTTAGAAGCTGTCTAGTTTGTAATAATAATAATAATAATAATAATAATAATAATAACAACAACAACACTTAAGTAATCACAAGAACCATACAGTCATGTGTTAATAATAATGACCATAATAGTAATGGTTTGATATCAGATCTGGTATCTGGTAACTACTAAAATTTACATAATTATAAAGGAACACTTCAATCTATGTAATTGCAATTATAAAATCTGTATTACAAAGTAACTATCTTCTACCACCCCTAACCCCCCTGATCCCTGCACATATCTCGCACCCCATTTCCTCCCCTATATCCCTTCTCCTAGTTTTTAAATAAAACCGAGTGTTATCAAGATCTATTTTAAGATCAAGATTTAATACTGTGAGTGGCTTGTTATTTGACAATGTACAGCTCGCCGAGTGGTGGGATAATTGTGCATACTTCGATGTCAGGATGCCTGTGACTGTGAATGTCAGCCCAGGGCTTGCATTTCCCAAGCAGTACTTTAGCGACCCACTGGACCATTTAAGGTGAGAAGTGTACAATTCAATGAGAGTGTTTATAATAAGGGTGTGATAGTTTGACTCTTACGATTCTGGAAAGGAATTCTTTGAAAAAATTTGGAAAGTCCATTCAGTTGACTCAGTTTTCCCATTCCGGAAAACTTGGACTGTTTTTCAAGTTTTCTGCTCTGGGGAGCAGAAAGGTTGGAAAAATCCAGAAAAATGATGTTGCCGTATATGCATGCTGGCTTTTTTCTAAAACCAGAAATTGATTGATATTTTGCTGAGTTTGCAATACTCTGAATTTTCCAGAAAAAAAATTATTTTTTCGGAATAGGATAAATCGATTGCACCCTTAGGTGCATTTTACTGCATATGATTCACATGTAGTAGTTTAAAATTGAAAATTAGAATAAGCATGACATTGCTTTCTAGGTTTAAAGATCTTCTGGCGTGCAACTAAGTTGTTTCAACTGTAGACATTTTGTTTAATTGCTTGGGTCTTTTCTCAGTTGAAAGTGTTCCATTTCAGTAAATAATATTGTTTATTTCAGTATTTGACAGAGCTCCATGCAAATATTGTTTATATCGAGCTTTTTTTCTGAGCTAATAAAATTAATGCACGTTAAAGCTTGTACACGTTGCTGTTGAGTTGTCAATGGCAGCAAAATGCTCAATGCTGCTGTAATTTCGACTAAGATTTTTGAACTTTCATCCCACAGGGAACTGTGACACAGGAAATTTTCGTTTACAGTAGCTTATTACAATGTCCAACTGTTGAACTCTTCCAGAAGATCTTTAGTGTTTTCTTACAGTTCTATTATTTGAGGGTAAACTAACCATTGTTAATGATACTCTGTTATGTTACGCCTTACATGTGTTTTGTTTTATGTCTTTGAACAGATATTCTGCAAGAATCATTTCAAGTGTTCTAAAGTTTAGAGAACTAGTTGATAGGTAATATTTTCAGTCGTTTCTTTTGAATACAACTTCTGTTGGTGGAAATAAATCACTTTGAATGATCATTTTGCCCTTTTCCCCTTTAAATTATCCTTGTTGTAGTAGATGGTAACTAAAGGTTAAATAACTTCAGGTGAGATTAAGATAGTATGGCTCTGAAATCTGGAACACCACCGTCCAGGAAGAGAAACGACTAGCAGCATTTCACACCAGATGCCTAGAAGAATTCTTGGTGTTTCTAGGAGAGACCATGTGTCAAATGAAGTGATCTTCGAGAGAACCGGCCAAGTATCGCTCATTAACATCTTGCGACATTACGACTTACATGGCTCGGACATGTCACCCGCATGCACCAAACATGTTTGCCCCGCCGTCTGCTCCACTGGGAACCACGAGGGTACCGTCGCCCAGGAAGGCAACGGATGCGTTGGAGGGATGCGGTTTCAAGAGACCCACGGGACTCTGAAATTTCATTTGATGAGGCGATAGTGGTGGCGCAGGACCGCGGGAAATGGCGCTCATTTGTGTTGGCGCTATGTTGGCTTGGCCCAAGGCAGCAATGATGATGATGATGATGATGATGATGATGATGATGATGAGATTAAACTTGGGGTGAGGTGAGAAAACATCAGTGTTTTGACTGCAGCGGGTGGATTGAGAAGTATATAGCTTGCTTTTGGCACAGATTTCGCCAAACAAACACTGAAACGTGGAAATGGAAAAGTGGTTTTAGAGAATCGACGTTATGGATCCGTTTTGGCATTTCCTGCTTTACAGTGTATCTAACCATGTTCTAATACCTGCTCTCAGTGTTTTGTGACGGTAGGTGTAAGACCGGAGTTATTGTGGTCAACGTGATGCCTTGATTTCACCGTTCATGGATAAAATGGCTCATTTAGATGTTTTGGGTGTTGTTCCCTCCACCCCTTCACCTCGAGTTGGATGAATTGAAGTCATCATCAGAGTTATGAAAAACAGTGGCACCCTATCAAGCTGTATACATGCACAAGAAATGGCGAATTCTCCCCTTTTGGGGTTGAGAATAAAGCAAACATCGTGAGCCAAATTTTAGTGAACGTGACTGCTCCATGTAACTTAAAATGGATCAGTTGCAGTTGATTTTGAACAGTGTAAAGCTGGGTCGGTCGAGAAACGAGATCTTTACTGAGTGCAGCAATATTTTTGCGAACAATTAAGATTGAAGTTGGTGGCACTAACCATATTAGCTTATGGTAAGTACCAAATCCAATGTTCCGGTGGCAGTAAAACTTTGACCTAACCGTTTTCTTGGCATACCGAGGTTGATCTAGGTAAATCCAATAGATGGAGCAGACAGGGATAATCGAGCCAGCCTCGTCAACATATTCATCTCCAATTCGCTTAGTACCTCCATAATATGGATCCTATAGATTTTGTGCAGGTTTTGGAGGCCTGAATGGTGCCATCCTAACTCAGGTTTTCCCCTTGCCTATCGCCAGAGAATGTTTGGTCTCCCTGCAGGGGACCCATGTCTTTACAACCCTTGATTTGTACAGTGGGTACTGGAAGATTCCTGTAAAGAATGAGAGCCGTGCCAGAGGGAGAGTGGAGAGTCACGATGTACGTTGGATGATATGTTGAGAAAGTATGTTAAAGAAATCGGGGAGAACTGGGATTTAGAAATCTTTTTCGTTCAGCTTAATCATATGAATCTTGTCCATGGGACTACAGACTACTCCCCGTTTTACCTAACAAATGGTTGACATCCTTCAATGCGGCAACTTGCTTTTGTTCCACCTACTCCTAAGCCAAATGAAAACTTCACAGGAACGGGTTCGTCTCTTTCAAGCGTCTAAAGGAAGCACATTTAGACGGCCACAACACGTCACATGGAACGAAAACAGCGTTGTGTCGACAGAAGTGCTAATGGTGATCCCGAATACAAAGAAGGAGATACAGTTTTGATTTAATGTATCTCCAATGCCCATTACGTCAGTGAAAATACAAGATGCAGATGTAGAAGACATTCCCATGCCAGATAACTCGCCATTTTGCTGAGGGACAAGACGTAGGAGAATGCCGAATAGATTTGATGACAGAGGATGGCAAACTCTTACCCAAAGGGGGTAGGGGTGCGTAATATTGTGGGCCTTGTAGGGCTGAGTCCTTTCCCAGTATTACATACAGGGCCTGTGATGGAACGTGTTGAGTTTTGACCACCATCTTGTTTCTTTGGCAAGTTGTTGAGTTTTAGCATTGTCTCTTGTTTTTTGTGGTTGTTTGTGAGGTCGTGACACTTTACTCTGTGGTGAAACGCAGTAAAATATGTGTTACAAGATGAGGTTAAGTGAGGTGTAATGATAGGAGGTGAGGTAAAATGAGGTGTGATGAGAGGTGAGTTGTGGTGCGATGTCATGTCATGTGGTATGGAAGGTGTGAAATGTGGTGATATTAGGTGAGGTGAGGTGTGATGAGGTGAGGTGAAGTGAAATGTGGTGAGATTAAATGAGGTGTAGTGAAAAGTGGTGAGGTAAGTGTAAAGAGGTGAGATAAAGTGAATGGTGGTGAGATTAGGTGAGGTGAAGTGAAGTGTGAGACTAGGTGAGGTGAAGTGTGATGAGGTGTGGTGAAGTGTGATGAGGTGAGGTGAAGTGAAATGTGGTGAGATTAGGTGAGGTGAAGTGTGATGAGGTGAGGTGAAGTGTGATGAGGTGAGGTGAAGTGAAATGTGAGATTAGGTGAAGTGAAGTGTGATGAGGTGAGGTGAAGTGAAATGTGGTGAGATTAGGTGAGGTGAAGTGAAATGTGGTGAGATTTAATGAGGTGTAGTGAAATGTGGTGAGGTAAGTGTGAAGAGGTGAGGTAAAGTGAATGGTGGTGAGATTAGGTGAGGTGAGGTAAAGTGAAATGAGGTGAGATTAGGTGTGATGAGGTGAGGTGAGGTGAAATGTGGTGAGATTAGGTGAGATGTGATGAGGTGAGGTGAGGTGAAATGTGGTGAGATTAGGTGAGGTGTGATGTGTCGTGTAGGAAATGAGGTTGGTATTAAGAGGTGAGGCGAGGTGAGGTGAGAAAAAGTGAGGTTGATGTGGTGAAGTGAGCTGAGGTGTGATGTAGTAAGTGAAGTGTGTACACGTGGTAAAGTGAGGTGAGATGTGATATGTTGTTATTTGAAGTGATGTCGATGACGTGAGGATTGAATGTCAAAACTATTGTCTTAAAATAGTGGGATACATTTTTAGGAGTTTTTGCTGAGCTAATCTGGTGCATATTAATTGTTTAACAGCGAATCTCTTCCTGTTGACACAATGGGGAGACAACCCCTGGACATGCTACAGTATCCCAAACTGTTATGTTCAACACGCATCCCACATCCACAGAGGGACTACTCATACATTGCACCCAAGGGGGAATCAAAACACATTGTTGTTGCCCACAAGAATCAGGTATTTTATAACTTCCTGTCCTTTGACTGCTAACTTCTATAATGTCTTATAAACGTTCAATGTTGAAAAACTAGTGTGAAATCTGATCTGCTATATTAGTTCGAAGAACTTTAGACTTATATTTTGAAGAAATTTTTAGTTTTAAAAATATTTGAATTATTCCTGTTCATGATATTTTTTATACTTACAGCTAACAAGCTTTGCTGGTACTCCAAAAAAAACTTAAAAGTGTTTTTGGTTTTGTGTTCTACCAATCCTATTTACATATTAAATAAAGAAATACCACCTTTTTGTTCATAAGACAGTGTGATTACATACTAGTTAAAAGTATCAAGTCAATAGTCTAAATATATCTGTTTTAATATTTCCATTGATACTTATACAATGTAAGAACCTCTTAAGAACACCTTCAGGTTGATTTCTTACTAAGCACCCGTTACATAACAACTGCATCAGCCTGAACTCCCAAAACATGTGCTCTTTTATGCGGGTTTTTACTGTATGTGGTTGCTTCATCTGGCAGTTTTACAAGATGATTGTGTATGGCAGTGATGGCAAGCCTTTGAGTGATGGGGATTTTGTCAGACAACTACAGACGATTGTTGAGGATGGTTCTCCGACTGATCAGCATCCTGTGGGTGTCCTCACTGCCGAAGATAGGACATTCTGGGCGAAACACAGGAAACAGATTTTAAAAGGTTAGTAAAGACGCTAAACGTATAAACCATTTGGATAATCATAAATTGTAATTTGTGAAGATAATTTATACATGTACTGATAATTAAATGTTCATAATTACTACTTGTACTACAAACGAACACAAAGAAGTGCTACAGTCTGGTTGGCTCCACTACCCACCATCTAATGTCGTTATTGGCTGATCTTTACTGACGTCATTTGCTATATATCGACAGTACAAAACCCAAGAGTTTCTTTGGATGAGCAAATGAACCAAACAGTAAGACAGAGCACGTAACTTCTTCTTGAAAGTAATAATTTAAGAACCTTAACAAAGTTTCAGATTTTTGGTCAATGTAAAGTGTGAATATAAGATAGTGTGTTAAATTATCACTTGCTGTTTCTACAGATAAACACAACAAGGAAATTCTTGAAGCCATTGAGAAGTCGGTGTTCTTGCTGTGTCTAGACCGTCCACCTGTGCCGTCGACACAGGCTCCAAGTGCAATGGAGAGCCCGACTAACTCGGTGACAGCCAGACAGGTCGTCCATGGTGATGGATCACAGTCAAACAGTGGTAACAGATGGTTCGACAAAGCATGTCAGGTGGGAGTTTAGTCTTGTTGTTTTACTTCTTGTTCTTCAGTAAAGTGGGTTAGACTTTAGACACAGTAATAATGTGCATGCTTGTAAGGTGAGATTGTTTTCGTAAATGAAAAAAAGAAATACAGAAGGTCATTGCAAACATAGGGTAAACAATCTTTTTGCTTACTCACTGTATGCGCATGCACGCCAGCTGCGGACAGTTTACGCGATTTTGCTCTGACACGAACAGAAATTGGTCTCAAACAACCCTTTAGCATCTAAGACCATCGAACCCAATCCAAGCTCTGGTAAGTAATCAAACTCAAGGTTAAGGAATACTCTACATTTGTTTGAAATATTTTTCAGATATTTCTACTTTATTGAAGAAATCTGGCTCAAGAATAACCAACCTTATCTTCTCGCCTGTGTAGCGGCTGCTGCGGATTAGTAGGGACTTTGCGCAGCTAGGACGGGAAGTTCAATGGCCACAATAGACTTCATTACAGAATACAATGACTGCACTCTCTCTCAAACTTTCACGGGCACCACTTGCACGTGGAATGTAACCAGCTGCCTGCCTTTCTACCGTCTTCTTCAGCAAATAGAACATCAAAAACTCAGTTTTGTGGTTTTCCATTGAACGTGAACAACAAAGTATGAATTATTCCAATCTTCGTTCTGCTTCAAAACGGAAGTTTCTTATTTTTGTTGTTCACGTACCTTCACGCAAAATTTAAATGTAACGAATGAGTTAAACAAACAAGAAAAGGGAAAATGGGAAATTGAAAATCCAGCAGCCGCCTTCGTTGACGTTCCCGCCCTAGCTGCGTAAACTCCCCAGTGATGATTGCAAAATTCCATCGGTCAGCGAAACAACAACAACAACAACAACCTTTATGTACTTCTCCAGATGAAATACTTACAGCTTTCACATAAATAAACACAGCCTGTGCATTGGATCGTAAATGTACCACTGCCTTTGAATATCAGTTACACTGAAAGAAAACTTGAATGAGTAACGTTTGAAATACAGAAAGCTAAACAAAACAATATCATTCTGTGTTTGAAACTGCTCACGTGAAAAAGAGAGATTAGCGTCGGTGAATTGGCAAACATATTTAAGATTTTGCAATTGTTTTGTCATAAATTGGAGAGTTTGGAGGAAGAGATGTGCTTTAGTTGGCTAGAAACAAACCTTTGTACTTTCAAATAAGCAGCCACGATTTAAATCTAGTTTTCTATCAAAATAGCAAGCCGATAATACGCGATTATGAACTCTTTTTGACTAGAAGCAAGAAAAGCTTATTAAAAACACAAAAAGGGGGGGGGGGAGGGAGGGTCCACAGTCTTTGGTTGGTGGTAGTAAATACACAAGTGCTCTTTTATTTGGGGGTTTACAAGTTTTAAATACAGAACTTTCTACCGACTAAAGAATAGCCTTTAACCGTAATTGCGAAAAGTACATGTTTGTTTTGATTTCAAAAGTTTCATATATATTTTGATTTAATATACTTTCCAACAAAAGATATTTCAAAAATGACAACTCGGTGATCAGCTGATTATTTTGTTGCAAGTCTTCATTGATTCGTTTGTTGCACTTCAGTTTTTAGTAAGTGAAGATGGTCATTGTGGTCTGTGTTATGAACACTCGCCTGCAGAGGGACCGCCTGTTGCAGCTCTTCTCAACTATGTTCTCCATCATAGGTAAGTAAAAGTTTGGTTCTAAAAATCTAGTACTACAGCTTAGGATCCACCTGTCGCTGTACTTCATAACTATGTTCTCCACGATAGGTGAGTGAAGAGGTTGTTATACTGTGTTGTTAATAACTAGTACTGCAGCTCTTAGGATCCACCTGTCGCTGTACGTCATAACTATGTTCTCCACGATAGGTAAGTGAAGAGGTTGTTATACTGTGTTGTTAATAAGTAGTACTGTAGCCGATGATCCACATGTCGCTGTACTTCATAACTATGTTCTCCACGGTAGGTGAGTGAAGAGGTTGTTATACTGTGTTGTTAATAACTAGTACTATAGCCGATGATCCACCTGTCGCTGTACTTCATAACTATGTTCTCCACGATAGGTGAGTGAAGAGGTTGTTATACTGTGTTGTTAATAACTAGT
>JAOBYE010727065.1:0-10174 GCA_025403585.1 Parazoanthus swiftii | reverse complement strand
ATGGAAAAATATAGCATACTGGTTTCTACAACGGACCTTTACGTAATAAAATTCTCGTTATACGTGTAATAAATATCTATACGTTCAGAGAGGTTTCCTCTGTAAAATCCAGTATGCTAGAAAGTATATCCGACGGGCTAGACGGTAGAATTTTAGAATAGGATAGAGGCCTATATCAGATGTTCGGCATCCTTTGCACTCGGTTTTGGTTTAATGAAGTCAATCGAAGAAATGACAATAACTCACTGTAGTCCAACATTAATAATTACAACTTAAATCAAAGGTCGTTTCGAATCATCATTTTTAGATGACAACTTACCAGAAGTCTTCAAGAGTGCAGGACTAAATGCCCGTGCAAAGGATGCTGGAACCTTGATTTGGACAAACGATGTGTGTAATTTGCTCGAAGCAAATTCTGGTATATCCTGGAGTGTGGATTACTAAAAGTAACAACAATTTGTTCCGTTCGCATGTTTCGGAGTTTAGTATCTTTCATACGAGACTAAAATACATTCGATTAAGTGATGTAAAGATGAACGAGGAATAAAGGATTGTTGAGACAATGTCGTTGTAAGGAATCTTGATATGCAAATGAATCAAACAGAACCGGCCAAAATTGTTCACACTTGAAAAGAGTTGGGAATCGCGAAATGCCACTTTATAATTCAGTGCGTAAAAAGATAAACTGCATTTCCTTGGGACATTTAAAGTTGGTTCCTAAAAACATAACAGTTTTCCATAAATGCATTCCGAGGCTCGAAAACTGCTGACCCAGCCCCTTTATGTAGCTAAAACAAGTGTGAACCACTCATCTTTTGGACAGTATATCCGTGTAATTTGACCAGGTTACCTAGCTCGATTAGCTTTTTGGCTATATTCTAAGTAGCTTGTACTCAACCACTGTATAATTCTATCCAAACTGTTCATATTTTTGTAACTTCCGTCTGAGTACTAAATAAACTTGTTGTCGTTTGTTGTTGTTTACAGAACCGCTCAAAATATCACGACTGAGCGGACCGGTTCACATGGCTCGATCGAACCCCCTTAGTCTGCATCTGTGTTGCAAAACGCAAAAATCGAACCTCCTGGTCATTCCAAACCCCCCTCGGTAAAATACCGGATCCACCCCAAGTGACCGTATTAACGGGGTTGCACTGTGTTTAAATTGCTTGGGTGACAAATTAAATTGGCTTAACTCTTACCAATTAACGCAATAGCCGTGAAAACGCATGTTACAGTTCGAGCCCAATTAACTTTGACTGTGCAAGAAACGCCATTAGCGTTGTTAAGCTTTGCCTGAAAAGAGCTCAATTTTTTAACAAGTACCCTAACTCTCCAGTGTTCTGCTCCATAAAGGTTTTTGAAATGAACATAAGATTCTTCGTACATCGCCTTGGCGTTCGCATCTTCACCCATAGTCTTGTATGTATTTCCCAGAAGAGTCATTGTTTCTGCCACCGAATGACTCTTCGCTCCATCCGTTTCCATAAAAATGTTCAATGCTTCTTCGTGTAAAGCCTTCGCCAATTGGGTCTTGCCCATCAAAAGGTGTGCTGCAGCTAAACTGTTAGTAGCTGTTGCTACAGCACTGTGACGAAGGCCCCAGGTTTGCTTGAATATCCCCAAAGCTCGTTTCAGTATTACGACAGCCTTCTGTCCTTCTCCGAGACGTGTGTACACAACGCCAAGATCGTTCATAGACTCACCCAAGATGAAATGATCTGGGTCGAATATTCTCTCTTTGATCTGAAGAGATCGTTCCAAAGCCGCTCTGGATTTGATTAAATCTCCTTTATCGCGATACATGAAACCTAAGAAATTGAGTGCTTCTGCGACATGAGGGTGGTAAGTTCCATGAAATCGTTCCAATATTTCTAAAGCACGTTCGGAGTAATCAACTGCTGTGTCAAAGTTTCCAAGTCTGTAGTACACCGTACCAATTGTGTTCAAAACTCTTCCCACATGTGGATGTCTGGGACCAAAAATATCTCTCGTTATTACTAGCGAACGGTTGTAAAGTTTCAAAGCCTCCCCGGTCTTCTTTGGCTGGCGACTGTAAACTACTGCCAAATTTAATAGTGAGGCGGCAACGGATGGGTGATAAGACCCGTATAAATCTTCTAGCAACCTTAATGAGGTAAGGTGGCACTGTTGGGCATGCGTCAGGTTACCAAGGTAACGGTTGATAATACCAAGTTTGTGTAGTGTGGTTGCTTTCTCAAGTTGAAGTTTTACGTTGTCACTGTTGTCTCCTTTTCTACCTTGGTACACTCTCATTGCCATTTGGTGCAGCGTTCTTGAATAGTATGGGTATCCCAGCCCACGATACATCACCCCTAGAATATTGAGAAGCATTGGCAACAATCTATCTTCACTTGGCTGGTCATTCAGGTTACCTTGGGCTGTAACAACAACAAGATTGGATGTGTTATTGAGTGACTTCATTAGCATCTCTCTTTCTGATTTCGTTGCCCCGTTGTGTACACAAAGAACAAGTAACAGCGTCTGTAAGCCATAACGAGGTCCTTTAGATTTAAAAGTAGTTAGCTCCAAGAGATTCTTAAGTTTGTATTCATTTGTTGCTGGTTTAATCAAACTTGACCAGTAGCCATAGCCATAAGCAAAAAATCCCAGGAAACTCTTTAAAAAGCTGGCGTTCATAATTTCTTCAATGTCTATCCCTTCTTTCGTCGAGTGAACACAGAATGAGGTCAGTACATCTAGAAATTGCGAGCCAAAACTACTGTTAGTGGAAAAAGAAACCCTATCGACGGAATCGTTTTTGCTTCCAACATCGGACCTAGTTCCATAATAAATTTGCTTCTGAAAAGCGGCAACTACTCTTGACAGTGTTTCCTTAAACACATCACGCCCGAACCCTTCCTTGCTTTTCAACTTCGTATCGCGTGTCAAATCACAATACGTTTTGTTAAGGCAATTAAGATTTGAGCAGCTTACCTTGCAAATCTTCCTGAATACCTCACGGGAAATTTGGTGGCTTGCAAGTTGTTCATCACCTTCACTCCCGCCGATTTTAAACAAAACGCAGTTTCGTAATGTGTTTCGCACTTGGGCGTCTAAATAATTACGGTGTGGATTTTTTTTCAGATAATCTTGAATAACCGACAAGCTCACACTTCCTGTATCAGCAATTCCCACAGCACAAACAATATCACGCAGGACCGGGTCAATCTGTGCCGTGCGATTGGTCGCTTTCAGAATGGCAACATGCATTGCATCCAAATAAGTTGAGCCCAAACTTTCTTCCCATTCAACTTGTTCTTCTCGACCTAGCATTTCCAAGTCTTTTTCGAACTCGGAAATATAATCAAAGTAGGAATAATCTGACCTCTTTGGCGGACCCTGGCGAACACTTTCGATATATATCGCGGCTGCTGCCAGTGCGAGTGGCTGCTTTCCTAGAAGGTCTGCAAGTTCAGTGGCGCTCTCCACGAAGTCTCCATTCAAGCCTGTTATCACATTTAAAAGATCCACAGCATCTTCTTGCGACATTCCATCATATAAGTCCATGACTGCAACAGATGTGCTAAGTCTAGGAAGTGAAACTCTCTTTTGTACAGTAACTAATATTGTTAGCGCCACGGAATCCTCACGACCCGGCTCTAACCTCACATACTGGTAGAGAACTTTTAAATCTTTCACATTGTCAAAAACCAGCACTGGCCGACTGTTACGTCGTTTTAGAAGTTCCTTGAGTTTGGCGAACAGTATTTTGATTTTCTTCTCTGCAGTTAAAACATCTCCCTCGTTGTAGCTTTGAAACAAATCCCGTTGAAGGTTTAACTCATCACGTATCTGACCTATCGAGTCTTTGGGTAACTTTGTATCCGCCTGTTCACGCTCTTTTTTGCTCAAGAGAGTAATTGCTTCAACAAAACCGTGCAGAAGAGAGTCCATAGTTTCCGCTTCAAAAGTTATAACGTCTGTTGGTCTGCGGTCCGATTTCCCAGTTTCATACAGAAATAGTCCCAATTGCCTGGCAAGTTCGGATTTCCCTGAGCCAGGTCCGCCCATTATGTACAAATGAATTTCGCGGTCTTTTTGTGCTATTGCCAAACTATCCAACTGCGACGTACAATTTTTTATTTCCTTTGAACGGCGAATCCAGCGATGTCTTGGGGCTGGTATGAGAATTTTTTCTCCTACGATTTGGTCAGGAAAAGACGCTAAATTTAAAATCGAGTTTCCCAGATTTTCTGTTAGCCAGTCTCTCACTGGATAAATTATGAGAAGTATCAACATGATCGCTACAATGGGTAAGCCGTGTGATTTGCGAAACGGTCTTAAAATAATTTTGCTCAAAGGAAAAAGTTCTTTTGTCAAGCGCCATAAGATTTTCTTTTCCCTCTTCAGCTTCACGCTTTCTTCGGAACCGTCACGCTTACTTGAGCGTGACTGCGTGATCATTGACGTCGTATGCTCATGTGGCGTTCGCCTGCGTTTGGCTGCCGAAGTTGTTTTGCTCTGAAGTGTTTTCGAATTTCCTGCACTTGTTCCCCCTTTGCCACTTGATAGGGTCTCTTTTCTTGTTTGACTTCTGGTTGATGGCATTTCAAATTGCACCTGACAGTAAATAGTGTAAGATGATACAATATTAATCGTGGTCAAGAACTTCCGTGTCTGACACTCGGCCGAGTCTCAGTCTGATTGCCGTCCTTAGTTGACGAACAGTTGTAAACAAACTCGAAAACTTTTGCTCTTAGCTCAAGTGGTACCTGATCTACTATATATACTTTATCCAGAAATGATTACTTCATGAAGTAAAAGATAACATAATCGTTCGTATCTGTTGCTAGCTGAGTCATGTCCTCGCTTTTTCTAGCTCATAGGTCAGCGGCGATGCTGGTGAGTCACGTGACGAAAGCAAAGATGGTCGAAAACACAAGGACTGGGTGATGGACGCAGAATGTCTTCCAAGGTATTTGACACAAAAAACAAGAGATACTTATCAAACAAGTTGGAATACTCATCAATCTTTACTGTGCAACATTTATAGGAGAGGGCTATGCTTTGAATTGGTTCTGTTCTGACAGTATGAAGTCATAAGCCGTATAGTTTTAAAATAGTATCAGATTTCGTCACAAGTGACAAGTGAATGTATAACTTCAAGCGCTTTTAAATATGCGCTTTTTAAATCATATATATGACTTCCGTTTTTCAGCAAGAAGTTTGAAAATAATTTATATTTTTTTACTTGATTTAACAGCGTTACAGTTTCAAAGATTTGGAATCAAGGTAGGCAACAAATATTTTTTTAATATGTGTTAAATGTGCTTGGATTGTTGGTGATTTGTGGCTTTCCAATAAACTTATAAAAGCAAATTAGATTTAGAGCCATGTGCAAAATTTCTAAATATTTTATGATTTTGAGTGAGGAGATATGAAAGGAAAGAGAAGGAATGCATTTCAAGAGTCTGATTTTAAATTGTTTTGGATTGCAAGTTTGTTTAATAATATAATAATATAAAATAATAATGATTAATAATAATAATAATAATAATTAATTATAATAATAATTAATAATATGGAAGTAACTACTTATAAGATGACACTAAGATCGGTATAGGAAATATAATACTATAGACTTGACATATTGACTTGACTCAGCCAACCTGATATTTCCCATAAGTTTATATTTATTTAAGTATTTTCAATTATTATATGGCATTTTTTCTAGAAATGACAGCACTGTTTAAGTAGAAAATTCTTACTTCGCTTATCTGGTTATGTGTTTGTGAATAGGTCATTAAAAATAACCCACATTATGAGGAGTCAAAACTGCTCAGGAACCAACCAGAATGCTACAAGTATCTTTGTGATATAATAATAAACTTTAATTAACCTAGGGCACGACTTCATCATAATTTTGTTGTAGCTGTGACAAATTATTATACCTTAACATTATTCTGACATAATTGTAGTGTTTAACCAGTATAAAAAATGTATTTGGACAGAGACAGTGATTTAATGGACTGGGACTTGGGATCTGATGAAGAGGATGAGAAGAAGAAAACCTCAAGAAAAAATGTGTTTGACGTTGATGATGGAGATTTTGAGACATTTGGTCTTGGGTCAGGCTTTGCACCAAGTAGCTCTGATATCAAAACCTTTATGAAACAATCTCGTGGCATTTCTCTAAGTGATTATGAAGATGGGGAAGCTGTCGGAGAACCATGGGGAGGCATTGAGTACAGTATAAGTAAGTACATGATTGTCGTTATCTTCTGGATTATTCCTGATCTCCCATCAGTGGTATCCATTATGTTCACATGTGGGGAATGTTGCAGGAACCAATGAAGATCAAGGTTTTAATAGCAATTTATTTTAATCTGTTCCCCACCCTGAGGCAAACATTTTTGGCCAATTTCTGAACCTCAAATGGCATTCTTAGTACTTGGAACCTTTAAATTTGCAAATTTTGCAAAACATAGCTGCTAAGGTATTGTTAACTGACCAGTTCACTTACTGTATCTACCACTGATGTCCTCCAGTCACTTAATTCATTTAATCTTTAAGTAAACATACATGTAGACTGTATCATAGGTGCCTAAAGTAAAATCGATTTGTTAAAATCTCATTTTGGATTAAAACTGTTACATGATTTGCACTATAACAGTCCAGAACTGCAGAGTAGTTTTATCTGCCTGCCATCAAGACTAACTGGGGCAAACAATGGCTATTATTTTTTTAACTGTTAGGGTTTTGAACTCTTTGCCATTATGATGTAAGGAACTATACAATTAACAGTACCTTTAAGTGAATTTTTTTCCACCATTCTGTAGTTGAAAGAAATATCAGAAATGTATTTGGATGTGGCCCAAGTAATTTGTTTGTGTTTTGTATTTATTTACAGATAAGCCCAGAGCAGAAATCACCCCCTCTGTCCAATCTGCTAGACTACGATCAACTTCCTCAGCCAATCAGCAACATGGATCATTTGGTGCAGGTAAGTTGAAGACTTATTTATTCATAAACTAATATAAAAACAATTATTAGTCCCAATGAATATGAGGTATGAAATACTTCCAGTGCACTTAGTAGAATGCTTCTGTCTCACAAAAAGTTGCATACTAATTAAATACTAATTCAAAGCTGATAAATTTAAAGTTTTTCAATGAAAGGCCATCCATATATACTAGAAACATGAATTCAAACTAATTTTCTAGTTCCAGTTCAGAAAAGCAACCCGTCAAGACCTCCACCACCAGCAAGTGTTTCAGAGAACAAAGCTCGTCCACCTAAACCAACCACCCCCAGGTCATCATCAAGAAGTGATTCATCATCATCTAGCAATCAGTTATCATCAACATCATCTAAACCAGCCAATGCCATTAGGTCTCATAGCCCACCACAGGACACAAGTGGAGCCCTCAAGACAGTGGCCTCTTCAATATCAGATGGTGAGACCTTGAAATCACCTTTTACTGTTTTCCAAGCTTCTCATGCCAATCTGTCTCGTTTATTTGAATGTTCAATTATAATTATAATAGTTGTAAAAACTTGATTATAAAAGTAGAATTGGGTATCAAATGAAATTGCCTTAAATTTGAATATAGTTTTAGGAAAGCTAATGCACATGATTGTGCAGTTATGTTCTTGATATCTACTGACTAAGTCTTATTTTAATACCAATTAATTTATAATTAATATGTCATGAATGTGACTGTATATCCTTTAATTATTAGATTATCATTTATGTAAACATGAAGTGAAAAATTTTAGTTTGTTAAAATGATTTTATCTGGAGTTCCTTACTGTATTGTATCTTTATTTGGACTCACATTAATTTACATCTTGTTATTTTCACTTCTATAACACAGTTGTTAGCAGTTCTCCACAGATTTCTGCCTCTGAGTATCACAAGCTACAGGCAGAAATTAAACAGCTGAAGAGAGAGTTACAGGTAATAGTGGAACTTACAGGCCAATCATGTCTAGCCTCCCTGCAGACAACAATTATTTTCATTCACTGTGAAAGGTCTCTACCTTTTTTTAAGGGAGAGACCTCTTGCATTAAAGCAGCTGCATCAAAACAGGTGTTAGACTTTTTGGGCCAGTGCTTTCATATATTTGCATATAATGGTGTATTTCTGATGGGTTCAAAGTTTTTGCAAACAGCTGTGTATATATATTTGTAGAGTAATACATGTAACTGCAGTATAAAGTTATATACTCTTCCTGTGCCACACTTCAGAACTGCATGTTGCTTTTTACTAACAGCAAGCACGACGACAGAGGAAAGAAATTCCGTCCATCCAGGAGACAGTTAAAAACATTATGCAGGGAGAGGTGAGGATTTGTTGAACAAAGGAAAGAAATACTAATTATTCTGCTTACTTCTCATTTTTATTACGAGGTGATCAAAGTTTTATTCATGTTTCCTTTCAGCCATATTCATTGGAGGTTTATAGATCTCTGAAGGAAAAACTAGAGCTATTAGACTGTTCTCTGAAGATGCATGATGGTAATGCTATCATTGTGGTAAGTTCGTGACATTATTGGCGAATAGCCACACAGTGCTTGCATTTTTAAGACAAGTATTCTTTTCTGTCCTTTCTACATTATTATATTTTATTTTGCTGATTGCAGCTTGCAGCCAAATTGTATTGATTTAATTTGGACAGTCATTTGGATTGTCATGGTTTTGGTACATTGGACCAACAATGTCATACATGTAGCTACTATTAATACCACCACTGTTATTTGAAGCAACAGATCTGTTTGTAGTACCAGTAGTTGTCGTACCGTTGTCATACCATTGTCAAACCACTGTCGTACCATTGTTATAGGAAGTCAGCTGTGAACTACACAGTACTACCGTGATATGGCTGTAATAGCGACTTGTACTAACTGCTATTAACACCACTCTCATATCACTGTTATATACCTTGCCACTGTCAGAGCTACTTTGGACCTTCGAAACTTGTGAAAGATTTGATCCTACACCCATCACAATGTCATCCACTCCCATCCTGGCACCATTCCTAGTTATTAAAGAACTTTTGATCCTCCACAAGTAAACTATTAAAGAACCTACACAAAGCCAATTTACCCATTTAAGAAGTTTGAATGCATTACACTGTCTAAAATTTGATGTAACTGCCTTGCTGTTGGAACTGACTGGTGTCAATAGTTGTTGCATTACGTCTTGGAACTGGCAGCTTGGCATAAAAGAATAGCTTGCAGAATTTTTTATAGTTCTCCTGCTTTCTTTTCAGATTGTGCTGTTTCTTAAAAGAACTCTAAGAAAAGGTAGAGTGTGATTGTTTATGTCAAAAGTGTATTTTAATTCATACATGCTGAATTTTATCTGTACATATGTACAGTTCCACCTAACTTACATGTATATTTACAAATAACTAACCCACTCAAGATTCAAAATAATTTATGAATTATCCAATAAGTGTTAGTTTTCCATGTTTAATTTGGGTCTACATTGTAGGTTAGAGCTTCTTACCTCAATGTTTGTTCAAATGTATTATTGTGACTGTTGCATAATTGTTGTTAAGAACAATAATTTAATAGTAGAAGGCACATATCTGGTAACTGCATGCATGATGAACACGGCACTTCCATGTAGCCACAATCACAATTTACACGTACTCTCAACTGACAAGCCCGTGAACCTGGTCTCCAACGACAATGACAATTTACACCCAACTGACAGGCCCATGAGCCTGGCATCTAACCACAACCATGATTTACTCCCAACTGACAGGCCTGTTCAATACAACATTGCAAACAAGACCCAAAGCTGTCAATCAGTTATGCAAGTACTTGAAAGATCATTATGACTTTGAAGAACTTGCTGAGTTATACAGGTATACCATGTTCTAGTTTGGTCATTTTATTCTTTAATCAATCCCTTTGTCTGTCTCTGTCTGTCTGTTTGTCCGCCTGTCTGTCTGTCTGTCTGCATCCCGTCTTCTGTTTGTTGGTCTGCCTGCCTTTCTAATCTGTCAGTCTAATCTGTCTGTTTGCGCGTTTATACTTCTCTCAGTCAGTCAGTCAGTCAGTCGGTCAGTCAGTCTAGTTTTCTGTCTGTCTGTTTGTTTGTTTGTCCGTCAATCAGGCCGTCTATTTGCCTACCGGATCTACATGTACATGAATCTTTCTATCAAACTCTCTGCATGTCTATCAGTTTTTCTGTCTGT
>JAOBYE010727054.1:0-10176 GCA_025403585.1 Parazoanthus swiftii | reverse complement strand
GATGACTTCCAACCCAGGTGTACCTGCTTTCCCACTCAGTGTACCCCATTTCCCAAGCCTTAAGAAAAACACTGGTTGAAAACAGTCCAGCAACAGAATTTCAACTTTACAAAGCAATTCCATTGCTGAAGTTGTGTCTTACAATACTGTGCAGTACGTTTGTTTATACACTGTATTGCATTCTAACTTTCAGTCGTATAGAAGTTGACAAGTAGTTTCTCTGTTCAAAAAAAGAATGTGAAGTGTTATGATTATGAATTTATGATGATTATGAGATGATGAATGAGGTATTGAGAATTACTATTATTAACATAAAAATATGTATGCTGTAGAGGTTAGTCGATTCACTGTAGGATAAAAGTGCCCCATACACCTATAAAGAACCACAGACTGCAAATTTATGGCAACTTCAGTATAATAATTATCTTAATGTTTTTGTTTAACTGACTATCCTGTTTTCCCCTTGCAGTTAATTGATGTCTCTATGATTCTTGCTGAAGCTATCCGAAGGACTCACAACGGGGAATCGGTCTCATATCTGTTTACCCATGTTCCTCTCTAGTGTGCTGAGCTGTGTAACTATATGTTGCTCTGACTGGTGTGCTGCTGTGTATAGCACTTTTACTGTGTGTTCTTCAAGGTAAAGGACGAAGGCTCCCACACTCAGGTAGCAGTTTGGAACATGAGGGAGTTTGTGAGGGTGGGATTGGGAGATTAGCAGACTGAGAGGGACTGTTTGCCTTTTCAGATAAAGAAGAGATGTTGTAAATTTTGCTGCTCTTTATTTCTCATTTTGTGGCATTGTTAGCATTTCATGTGCATGCAAGTTACCATTATTTTACTTGAAGTACATGTGAATTTGCAAGAATCAGCTTGAAATTAACATCGATTATTATTTAAAACCAATAGTTATAGAATATATTTGTTTCCATCTAACATAACATAACATAACAAAGCATTTCACCTTTCTAACAACTGAATAATCAAAAGAGAATGTCGGTATTTAAAAATGTTCTATATATTCTAGCCAGGTAGGTTTATACTCTTGGCCAATGTTCAAACAATTGAAAAACCCCTATAAGGCAAGAGTTTCTTTAGCAGATTTTACTGGTCTTTCCTTCATCCATTCTGTTCTCACAAATTGTAATTTTTACAACCTGTATTGAAAGGTAGTGCTGTTCACAGATATTTAAAAGTGCATTGATTGTGCTGCTGTATATAAGTGGTGGAAATAAATGGTTAAGTTGAGTTGCAATGTTCTGTTTTGGAGTGGTGACAACACAATGTTCAGTTTCGTTTCTTTTTCTGTTCACCTTGACTGCTTGTAACATTTAAACAATAAATGTAAACAAAAGTGTCTTGGAGCTTGTCAACCCTCGCGTATCAGTTTGTTGTTGTTGTCATTGTCTCTTATGTTGTTCATAGTTCGAGATAATATAGTTGATTAAAGTGTCAAAATGTCTCTTACTATTTAACAGCCACAAAGGAATTGCTTTGTTTCCTGATAAATAGAGTCGTGGTATAGGATTTCAGTAAAACTAAACGTGTCCAACTTCAAAAGTCGTCGAAAGGGTTTGTTTAGCTACGTCGTTTCATGCATAGTATATGGGGTAATGCTACGATTTTTTTCCAGATATGGCTTTCTCGAGGCAACATGTATAAACAAAGCCTCGATTTTCTTTAAAGTAAACGAATTCATGTTCTCAAGAGATTTTGGAGGCTTTGTTTAGAGCGATTATTCTTTAGGTTTCAGTTCTTGGACAAGCACCTCCCACCGTCTCAGATATCTGTATCACACATACACTTCACATCTTGTAACCGCAGTAACATTTATTTCGTAACCTCGCAGATAACTATACAGTTGTTTGTACACATCACTTCAGTCTCATCTACATGTACATCCTTACTATGTAAAGCCGTAAAGTGGGTGATAAGAACCATAAAACAATATTATTTTCTGTTCCGTGTTGGATCATGGCGCCTGTTGTGGCAATCTAGAACGTGACACACTGCAGCAGGTTGGAGGTATTTAGTTTGGCATTGAACATCTTGCGAAACAGTCTCCACATGCGTTTGGGCTTTGGACATTCTGCAGATTGACACACGTTTGTATTATTTAATTGTAGTTTATCGTGTGCTATTATAAATCCCGCGATCTGATTGGTTCTTTTATCGTATATATAAGCAGTTGTACAACGATACGCATCCATGTTTTTTCGCATGCGCGAGTAAATGTCAAACGGTAAAAATTTGAGATAAATTGGTTGAAATGTAAATGTATTCTAAAATAATGAGAACACAAAAGGGGGCAAATTATTTTGTTTATGTTGAATTAACGAGAAAAAGTTTAACCAAGTTACAATGGAATGAAACGATAAAACTTTTGAAATGGTAACATGTTGGTTAGACCCAGGTCTAACAGCTGTCGCGTTCCATTTGAGATCGAGACTTACTGACTGATTGACTGGTCGGGCCTGGCGGTCAAGCAATTGGAAAGCGTCCTTAGTCTGCGCATGCGCAATACAAAGTACAAAGACTTACTGAAGTGGCAATGCTTCCCGTAAAACCCTGTTCCGTGGCATTCACACCTGTAGCCACTCGCTCCGATCTGAAGACAAAACCCTCGGTGTTTGCAGGGGTTAGGCTTGCATGGGTCAACTGGCCAACAGAAACACAAATTGTTCAACTTGGTTAACAATATTTAAGTCGCACTAGCACTGTTACCAGCACGGTCAAGGAACACACACGGGCGGGATGGTTGAGTGGGATTATTTTGCCCTTCCCCCCCCAGGATTTTGGGACCTGAAATCCATCATTTGACAAATAACCAAAAACGTTTTACTGGCTGTGCCTGACACAGTCCCCCCTGACTTTTCAGTAAAGTGAGAGCTGGAAAAATGGTACGCTAAATTATATGTTATCGAAATTTCTTTATTAAATTAAATCTTTTTGGAAACTGAAGAGCTTTGATTTAGTGATTTGAAATTTGGTTTCCGTGTCACCTGTTTGCTGACTGTCTGTCTCTGTTTGGCTGTCTGTCATTATGAATCTGGATATTTATTCTCTGTATGACATTTTGAGTGTCTGTCCAGCCGTCTGATTATTTGATTGTTAAATATTCTGACAAATTTAGTCTTTCTGCCTGTTAACCTTCTCCCAGTACTGTCACTTTAGGGACGGACCATTAAAAACTTTTGGCTCGAAAAAAAAATCATGCAGAAAAAACTGCCCAAACCCCCCATTCCCCCTTCAAATATCTAATGATCCGTCCCTTACTCACTGGGCTTGTTGTTCATCATGCACTGTATCAAGCTGGAGTATTTGAACGGGTTGGAGCAGGCTGTAATCTGACTGCATTTACACAGGCCGTTGGTCGACGCCTTGCAACCTCTGTAGACTTTCGGCAGAGGACAATTGAGCCGCCAGTCGAACTCAGCGGCTACCGCGCCTGAAATGAATGACCAAAGATGGAGTGTGAACCACCTCTTCGCTGAGGAAAATTCAACTCGGAGGTATTGCTAGACGTTACCTAATGCGCATGCGAGAAGAGGGCTGGGGGAGTTCAAAGGTGTATCTCCTTACTTTTCAAAACCAATTCGAATAGTATGTTACTGTCTGCTTTCGCCACACTTATGATTGGTGGTAGACTGGAAGGTGTTTCAGGCAACAGGGGTTGTGATGGAAGTATATGAAAAAGGAAACTGATTTATATTTTGACCAACGGAAAAAGCAAGGGACGGGGAATGATGGTGATTGATGGCAAAGGTGACTTGAAGGTAATTCCGGCAGCGAAATAGAAAGTGAAGGTGTTAGATAGTGAATGATGATAGATAGCGACAAAGTAGACTGGAAGGTGATTCAGCAACGGAATAGCAAGCGAAGGTGTGAGATGGCGAACGATGGTAATTTATGGCAAAGGAGATGGAAAGGTGTTTCGGGCAACGGAATTGCAAGTGAAGGCGAGCAGGAGGGTGAAGGATGTTAGAAAATGGCAAAGATATCGCGGGAAGTGGAATGAACAAACAATGGCAAATGATGGTTAGCTGTGGGGGAAAAGACTTGAAGCGTTGAAAAGAGCTTCTACTCTGTACATTAAGTTAGATGGACCCAAAGGGAGTCCGGGTTTCAAAACCTTCTGTTTTCAAACTCTAGAGACAAACGGTTGCCTCTGATCTGAAATGTGCGCGTGCTTTGGTAAAGGCGTGAAAAACGGAACACTCAAAACGGTCAAATTGCTCTGACACGAATTTTTGAAGGTCAGGTTCACAAGAAAATTGTTCAGCTATTTTCTAGAATTTGCCTCCCGCAGTGCATGTTGTTCAAAATGCAGGAAAACAGAGTTTTGAGTTTTTGAGCGGGAGAAGAGTAAGAAACGCAACATTTACCATCGGACAATAAACAGTGCTTTAGTTTAGATTTTTTTCTATAAGCTATCGATGTTTCAGGAAACCATTAACGTTACTATGAAACTGTGACCGTAAAAAGTACATGTTGTTGTTGTTATTGTTTTGGGGGGAGGGGGAGGGGGAGGGGGAAGGGTCTTTTTATTTTGTTCTTTTTGCCAAAGTTGCAAACTCTCAATCACATATATTCAAATAGATATACTACCACAAAAATATATCTGTTCTAATGCAGTAATGGCAGTAACGCGCTCAGATTCTTGTTGCAACATTCTTAAAAGTTGTAATCGAGTCCCATTGCATGAGTACAGTTGAAGATGAAGGCCGTGTACTGGGACAATCTGGTATTCTCATTATTTGTCTTAGTAGATAAAATCAGGAGTCAAGTAAAGTACAGTACGTCCCTCCTATTGGGTCATTAATTTGCAATAAACACTCACGTCAGCGCGGCGCGTGGACAAACTCGCGAAATAAACACTGCCACAAACAGCTCTTCATACCGTAGCCATTGTCCAAGACTGCAACACGAAATCAACTTATCGTATAAACATTATCTTTGAGCGAATTTTTAAAATTGCTGGAGATTTGGTGACAGATTTCATGTTCGCCACCGCGTACTTTTCCAGTTTTTAGGTATACGCATACGCATTTTAATTTTTATCGAGAGTTGCACGAAACAATCTTGCATGACTGTATAGAAGCTTCATTGTCACTTTACATGGTTCCTTAAGTTAAGCTAAGGGGCTATATCACTTGTATATGACTGCGTCCATGACTTTCCATGTGAGGAGCCAGTTGTTTAACAGATGTTACCACATGGACGCAATTTGTGTTCTTGGCAGTTGGCAAGAATTTCCTTTTGTAAAGTAAAACTGTCATCTCGACACGTGCTAGAGATCAGTTCATCAAAGATCATTGAACCCCGCCGAGTTTCCGCAGTTCTTGAGTTAAAAAACAAGTTAATCGCAGTAGCAAACAGAAAAGTTCGCAACACGAAAAACTGCTAAGCTTAAGAGTTTCTAAAAGAAGCTAGATTTTATCGAGACGGTATTGTAGTTTGCACTTCAACATGCGGCTAGTTCATGTATACCGTTACATGTACGAAATGTTGTAGTAGTGGATTTAAATAAAAAAAACATCAATTGCCAAGTCCCAGATGAAAATACAAGTTTTGTAACTTTGTTACGTGACCTGCTTTTTGCATTTCGAATAACTTCAGAACTGGAGGGCAAAGAACACACCAACAAACTGGAGCTTTGATTTCGAAATGTCTAAATATAGCTGGATCGTTTATGAAAGAAGTATAACATTAAGCTGGATATCCATCCAATATTAAAGCTATTTGTCCACGAATACTTCACGCACTTTCCTTTCTCAATGTTGATGGTAACGATTCAATTAAGACGGAGGCAATATTGTGTTTTAGGTAACTGTCAAAATATCCGTGCATGTACCGTACTACACCAAAAACCTGAGCGTACATTTTTAACAATGGCTCTACGTAATAATATACTTAGGCAAATACTTGAGTAAAAAACTCAATCAGAATATAGACACAGAATTAAACTCACTCCACTTACCAACGACAACAAGGAAAGAGATTAGCGCAGTTGCAGACTTCATTTTTTCTATCGTCTTTGACGTGGAAGATACTTTCTTTCACTATCTGCTTTCTCCTTTTAAATCTTCGCAAGTTCTCGCTGTCAACTGATAAATGCGCAGTGTTGATCCGGTATATATAGTGTAACCCTTGATTGGACCACAGCGTGAAGTGAAAACTGAACTTATCAACATGGAGAAATATAATCCTTCCTGGGAAAGAACGGCTTATCGTTCCTGATCGCATGGGCTATAAATACCAAATTGAGTGCGTCACAATGCTGGAACAACACCGAGATTTTTATTATGAAAAATCGGTCAAGCACCTGAGTCCGGGAGCAGCTTTCGAACGCAGTTTATTGCCTGTAACGGAAGAAATTATACTTTATCAATTGCAATTAATTACTATGCATACACTAGTGTACAATGCCTTTGATCTACTGACTTATAGTAAGATTCGTAGCCCGCTATCCAATTTGGGTTTCTCTTGACAGCCAAACGTGCAGATATTTGAAGTGTGTGGGTATGTGGGACAACTTCATGCATTGTATGCCCGGAAGGATAAAATCTGAGCTGCGTTTTACAGACTAAAACGAGACCCTCACTTGAGGGTTATTGTATCGCTAAATTATAAATTTGGACTGAGAAACGTATTTCTTCCGGATTAGAATGGCACCGAGCTAGAGTCATTGTGGAACCGCAAACCATCAACATGTGTCTTTTTCGAGGGTTAATTTCCTCTGTGAAGGCACTGACACGGGCTTAGATTTCGATTATCATCGAAACGTACGATATCCTTTCTAACATCACTTAAGAGCTTTTAAGTTGTGATAAGTTGTAGTGTCAAGTCTTGCGGTTTCTTTTGTCATGAACAATGGGCAAGTTTTCGTTGGACAGTGTCCAGAAAGTGATGGAAGTAAATTGTGCGCTTTGACTTTGAGACTCTTCGTCGCTTTGTTCGGAAATCCACCCGGATCAGCTAGTACGCTAAATAGAATTTGGTAATTGCTCAGTTCCGCTAGCTATTGAGACGAGCTGACAATAGATTCGATGTTCGCGCCGTAAGGAAAACTTTTCTGTCGACTGTTGGCAAACCTAAGCATTCCAAAGAGATAAAAAAAATATGTTAGAGAAAAAGTAGAAAATGATGGTAGTAATGGTTCTAGAACATTTTAAAGAGCACTTAGAGATTATGTTACTGCTAAAAATACACTTACAAGCAGCAAGAAACCTTCATATTTAAGAACTGATAAATTTAACCTTTTAATGGGATACCTTCATGGTAACAGTGTGGCGCGATGTGACTGGTCGCCGGGGGCAAAATGTGAATCAGTCATTGGGTGTGGTGAGGCCACGGAGTGCCAGCAACTGTGGAGGGAGGCTTGTGTGGGGTTCACTTGTACGAGCAAAACTGTTTACGGATATACGCGCAGCTTGACGTAACTTGGATGCAGCATGAAACGTGAGCAGCCCTAAGTTGGCTGGAAAGTTATACGTGCTCAAATGATCAGATTTGAAACAATGAATCTTGAAATGAAATTATGACTATGAGGAATTACGTGTCAAGTCTTGAGAAAGGCAACTTTAAAAAACTTTGACTTCTTCCCTGCTTTCTAGTTTTTTGACTTTGCGTGGATCAGTACCTTGCCTTCTCGCTAATTGTAGTATATTGTCAGTATATTGCGGTCTTAATCAGTTTTGATAGAAGGATTAGAGAGCTAGTGATTTTTTGATCGAGGAACCGGCACAAAATATATACCTCGTAATGAGAAAGGGTGCCATAAGACATCCAGTCTAATCCGACAAAAAAAAATCCGATGGCAAAGAAAAATCCCAGGCAATTGTTTGGTTTTAGGTATATCTTTAAGCAAGCACAAAGGCAATAATAACTTTCCTTGAATAACGCGGTAATAAAGTTGACCTTTGAGAACTGGAATACATCAAGGGTTTGAGTTATTGAATATTGGGGGTAGATTAGTGTGAGAATGACTTGAAGGGAGAACGAATTTAGTTCGAGTTAGCTACACTACGAGTAGTCCTAACTCGTCGAGCCGCGGAAAAGAAATCGCGAAAGCTGGCGCGAGAAAAACAAGAAAAGGGCCGTTTCCGCGCGCCGTCTTTCGCGATTCTGCGGCTCGACGAATCCAAGACTCCGGCAAGAGGGAAATTAGGGACTACTCGTAGTCTGGAGTTAGCGGGAGGTTCGAGTTATCGACGGTTTGAGTTTTCCGCCAAGAGTCAACTGTATATATATAGCTTTCCGAATGACAGCAGCAACTGAAGAATTGATGGATAACTGTTAGCCATATTTCTTGCACTGTCTCTGTTGGTTCCACAAAAGATTTTTGTAAAAGGTTATAACAGTCTTCTGCGTATATTAGTAGCAATAAACCATATACAGTACAAGATGATTTTCGTGTACTTTTCGTTTTCTGTGTACGTTATAGGGATTCAACAACAACAATATTGACAACAGTAGCAGCGGTAACAGCAACATAAACGAAATATTTAGTTGGATTTATAATTAAGAAGGGAAAAAAAGAAAACATATCAGCTTTTAGTATGTGTTAAACACTTAAGCTAAAGTTTAAAATTTGTTCCGAATGTTTTTGGTTTAAAACCATCATCAGGGAAAAGAGGAGTTGAAAATGACGCTTTTAAGCCAGAATTGTTCGCAACAAAATATAAATAATTTTTAGCAACTATTACTGATGTCCGCAGAAGACATATTTTATTTTTAATTTATATAGATGGTTATTATATCTGGAATTTTAAACAGTTGTACTCATGCAGTTATCTGTCAAGATTAATATATTCGCAGTAAAAAATGTTCATTTATGTTTACGGTATATTATATACTTTTACTTTTCTAAAGAGTGAAGGCCTCTGATTACATATATGATGCACTCTTTTTCTACAAGAACGTTTAATTTTGAGGTGACGCTGAATTTTCTTAAATATTTGGGAAATTTCATGCAGCCTCAGTTACTACACGTAGTGGGATGTAAATATCCACAAACACAAACTAGCTGGAAGTGGAAATTAGTATGTGTGTACCAAGTACTAGATTTTAGCTGAGTCGTTGGTTCGCAGTAAAGAAACAATTATTCCCATAAATTTGTACTGTATCCGAAAAACAGTTTTTCTCCTCAGCCTCAAGTTTGTTCTTAGCATGTTTTTAACTTTTGGGCAAGTCTCAGCTTCGTGTTCTTATAAAAAAGATTCTTTTGCTTCTTATAAAAGAAGGAAGAGTGTATTTCATATCTGATCGACAGATATACTTCTCTGAGTTTCCTCTAAGAGCTCATTTTCTAGGCGATCCACACTATTGCATGAAGCAGCGATACTAAACATTCTGGATACAAATATGTTCACTGAGTGCGACAGGCGGCACTATTGTCTTACCTGTGGCTTTTAAGATATACCCAATAATCGCTTTGCCTAATATTTAGAAAACGATTTCCTTTCTAGAAATATTAACCAAATTCACAGCAAGAACAAAGCAAGTACAGTAAGGGACATTTTCTAAACTTCTCCGATTCTTTGAAACGCTTATAGACAAACTAAGAAAATTAGGAAACCCGTAAAACGATTTCGTCTCTTTTCTACACTTTTAACAGATCTTAAAAGATCGACTGTTTGTCTCGTATCATTATGTTTTTTCACTACATGTTTGGCAATAACTTACTTCCTGATAATATTTCCCTGCATGCCAAAATTTGACCTCAAAAGAAAAATGATGGTGCTTGGTTTGTTAAGGAACCACCTCCGTGGTGAGTTGAACACCAAAGCTCCAGGAAATACTAATTTGTATAAATTAAAAGAGGGAGGGACTGTTTCCGCAAGATGGGATGAAAATGTAATCAATTCCGGTTTTAGTTTCTTTGTTCCGGAACGCAGTCTCGGTTTTCTCATTTCCCAAATCTCCATATTTCACATTGTAAAACTGGGCATTTAACATTTAGCCGTCAAACAATAGGTGAAGTACCGGATACAGCCTGGGTAAATTACTAGTAGTCTGTACAGTGCACGTTCATTCACTTGTCACGTAGATGCGTACTTCAGTTAACATAGCTTAATCGCGAAAATTCACAAATAGCGAAACTTAACGTTTCTGATACCAGGGCCGTAGCAAGCCTTGGAAAAATGGGGGGGGGGGGGGGGGGGGGGCCCCCCC
>JAOBYE010727043.1:0-10178 GCA_025403585.1 Parazoanthus swiftii | reverse complement strand
TAATGGATCAAAATGGATTGATCGGAAAGGATCAGTGGATGGACAGGCCATATTGGATGGAACACAATCAATGGATGAATGGAAGTTGAAGGGATGAAGGAAAGAGAAGTTCAGCAGACAGACTGATAACAAGAAAGACAGATACATGTTCATGTAGATCAGTACATGAACCAACATTTAGTACAGCTGGGGAGGTAGACCAATGGACATTCCCACCTGTTCTAAAGCACTTGTGTTACGCAGAAGAACTTGCAGAGATTTTTTGACTACATCTCGTTTCTTCTCCAAATTGGCCTGTGCAATTTCATCCAAACGGGAGTTAACATCTTTAATGCTGAGGCTAGTTTTAAAAAATGTAAAGGCAAGGATTAGCAAGGTTTAAACATTAGTGTAGACTGTAGAAAGTGAAATGTTTTGTCTAATTTGTTTACATTTTGCATCATCAGCATACTATAGCACATATCTAACTTCAAGATTCAAAACTTCACAAAAAAAAGAAGCTTGGCACAATTAGTAGTTGATTACTTTTGACATAGTGCGGGTTTAAAAACATCAAACTTATGGTTGGTATGAAAAAAACTTCCTCAAGCCCAGAAATTATCTACACAACAATAGTGTTCGATTAAGCGATGATATTTGGAATAGGAACACATCTGGGAAAATTCCTAAATATCCTCTTGAAGAAGTAACTACATTTTGTTCATGATTAAGAATTAGAAAAACAGAAAGATTTTAGCAATGATGAAAATCTTTTCACTGACCTTCCTTTAGTTGGGCATCGGTTTTGAAGCACAAAATATGCAACACTGGCAAAGTCCCCTGCATCCTGGTGAAGATTACAAGAGTTCCAAAGAAGAAAACAGATATTAAATAACTAAGGCACAAAGTATCACATTGTAACAAAAAAACAAGTTCATACAGTATCAGAACATCATTTGTATTGCTTAATATTTTCTTAAATAAAACTGGTCAAAAATAGCCTAAAAGTGACGAAAACTTGATAATATTTACACTGTAGTTGCCATGTTTTGAAATTGTGAATATTCAGGTGCTACAATTTACAACAACCTTCACAAAAAAAACTACAGCAATAATAGAGGTTGAGTTTCTATTTTGGTTCTAGTGTTCTCTTGGATTGCCTTCTGCTAGTTATTTCTGGTCATTAACAGAACTCCCGACCACAGCTGAATGCCAGGATTTAGAAAACCATATCATGCCATGCTAAAGGACTTCAGCTCATTGCAGGTGGATATCGATAATGTCTGATACTCTCTGAACTTATGTTTAAACATAGATTTTCTGCTTTTGTTTGTGCTGTGAGATCCACACAAGTTGTGCAACCCTATGCTTTCTTCTGAGGAAATAAATACACAAAATTTACATTATTTTTATTTTTTACATGCACAATGCCTTTTTATTGTGTTTTGCTAAGGTGGTCTTGATTTCTTGAAAACAAGTGCTAATCTACATGTATTATATTTATTGCATGTTATTACTTGAGGTTTTATCTCTTTGTCCACAGGGTGCCCACTGATACATGTAACTAACAGTGTTTTAACACCAGAGACCTCACCATGTATATTAAATCACGTCATCATTATTATTATCATCATTATTATTATTATCATCATCACCATCATCATCATCAACAACAACATCACCATCACCATTATCATCACCATCATCATCATCACCATTATCATCATCATCATCACCATCATCATCATCACCATTATCACCATCACCATTATTATCATCATCATCGACACCATCACCATCACCATTATCACCATCATTATCATCACCGTCATCATCATCACCATTATCACCATCACCATCATCAAAACCATCATCAACATCAACATCACCATCACCATTATCATCACCATCATCATCACCATCACCATTGTCACCATCATCATCATCATCACCATCATCAACATCATCACCATTATCACCATCACCATTATCATCATCATCAACATCATCACCATCACCATTATCACCATCATTATCATCATCACCGTCATCATCATCACCATTATCACCATCACCATCATCATCACCATCATCAACATCATCACCATCATCATCATCATCACCTTCATCAACATCATCACCATTATCACCATCACCGTCATCATCACCATCATCACCTTCACTATTATCACCATCATCATCATCATCACCGTCATCACCATCGCCATTATCACCATCATCATCATCATCACCGTCATCACCATCGCCATTATCACCATCATCATCTTCATCACCATCATCATCACCATCACTGTCATCATCCATTCTCAGGGCATGAAATAGGAAAATTAAATGGAGTGCCATCAGAATTTGTTTCAGCAATCCAAGATTATTTTGGCTTGCAATTTTCTCTTTCATTTGGCTTACAGTCAAATACTTTTTTGCATGCCACTTCCCCATTTTGGCTTGGCATTTGGCACTTGGCATCCTGCTATTTAGCACTTTGCTATTATTTTTATTTGGAAACAATCCCTATCAAACATTTGACAGATGGAACTCACATGTTTGGCATGCGTGGGTGCCCTGTAGTTGAGCAGCTTCTTCCCATCAGTGCTGTCTTTGCCGATACTGAGTACATCAATGTAATACTTGGCTAGAACAACCTGCACATGGGAAGACACATGGCTGGAGTCACATCAAAATAGCATACCCAGGGTAATTATATGTACATCCCATTAAAAGGCTCATTTGTTCACATGTAGCTATTTCCAAGAACTTTTCAAGTTGTAAAGATCTCCAATTATCACTGCTTACTGTACTTTTATGCCAAAACAAATGAAAAAATTTAAGTTGTCTTTTTGGTACATGATTTTCCTCAACTATAATGAGGAAAGGTTGGGGCAGTGGCTAGACCTTGCTTGGAGCTGGTCTAGAATAGAGCAGTAGGGTGCCTCCTTCCCTCCACTAGCCTGGGTGGACACCTTGGGCAAGTGTCAGTACACCCTTAGCCTCCCTCGACCAGGGTTACGGTTTGGGCAAGTAGAGCTCAGTAGCCCTGATAGGCTGTCTACCTAGGAAGTTGCTCATCCGAATTGTAACAGTCTGCCCCAGTGAATTTGGCGGAAGAGACTAAAGATATAGTCCAACAGCAATGAAGGTGGTTCAGCAACACACTGTGGAATGTGAAGGGCAGGCTGGAGCACAGAGAAAGGTCTGGCCATCCACTGCAGCCGAAGAAGTCCCCAGACGTAACGATGTCCTCATGCCACTGGATCCTGGCTTCCAAGGCCAAGGAGTGGGATCGTCCCTGTGCAACGGATTTTCCACTATAATATCATTCATGCACAGGTTACATCACTAAAATCACAGCCGATAAATCCAAACCATCAGCTCATTTTGTGCTATGTAAACGCCATTCTCGCTTTTAAGAGACAACCCACCAATGAGGAAAGGTACAGTACCTCTTTCATTCCATATGCTGGTCTTTCCTTATCCAGATGGGGTAAAAGAAGTCTCATTGCTGGGAAGAATGAGTCTGTCTATAAAATCCAAGAAAATAAAACAAACTAAGATGAAATCATGACGTGATGAGCACTTGCTACACTGTCACCAATTTGAGGGGTCAGTGAATGATACACTGTATCAATATCAATTCATGAGAATCAATAAACTGCAAACAGCTGAGCAGTAATTATATAAATTAATGAAGGACTTTCATATTGCAATGGAACAAGTCCATGGCTCACACGATAGCCACACGAGGTCAAAGTATTAGAGTATCGGATATCTGTTTGTCGTAATGCATTGTGACCTTTAGCATCACACGCCTGCCTAGTGAACTATTTACGTATTTCCTTGTGTTGTCCTACAGCTTTTGGAAGAACCTAGCCCTTGTATTTACCTAGATTGGGTGTAACTATAAGCTCTATTTTTAGTAACAAATGTTGTATAAATAAAGGTTGTTTTATGACTTGTAGCTCAGTTCGTACAGCCCGGCTCAGAGCTGTTAAATAAAGCAAGACCTTGTCACGATATCGAGTGCTCGTGTTACTCTGTCTTCGTCTCTAGTCGGCACATCACAATATAATTATAGATACAACTCTGATACTTAAAGCAGTGAAGCCAAATTTATACATTCAATTTATTGCTTAATCAAACAACTGAAAACTATTAAATCCATGCAAATCAAATAACAAGCATAACTTTCAATTAAAAAATGAGTTCACCCAATGGGATACTGTTATTTATTACTGTACAATATGTAATCAACAAAAATTTGTCAGAGGTTTCAGTAAATGCAACAAGTCATGAACTTGTGTTTCAAATGTTCAACTGTGATGTGTGTTAACTTTTATAGGACAACATATTGTCGGGGTTTATTTTGTTTGTCAGCACATCAGCCAAGTTCATTTTTCTTCTGACAGCACATCAAATACTTATTGTCTAGCCCTGATAAATAATCCCTTGAGGAACAGGAACATTTTTTTTACAGTATTTGTCAAATAATGACTTATGTGAATGCAGGGGGGGGGAGAGGGAAAAGGGGTAAAGGAAATTTTCAGAAGTTTGGCTGCATTTACTTAGTTACATATCTATATAAGGGAGGTCACATAGTTTTATTTTCAAAAAAGGGGAGCCACCTGTTTTTGAGATTGCTTGGGAATCTTGAATGGTTCCTTTTAATTAGCCAAGTGCTGTCTCTCCCTTTTATGACAGAGGTAAGTGCAATTTTGTAAATACTGATCAAGCTTGTTAGACCTTATACTTTACACTTATCACTGTTAAGTGCGGGAAGGGAGGGTACATAAGACAGGGTGGGGACTTTCATCTTTGGACTTTCCATGCTCTCGCTGGTGTTTTTTGTCAACTTTGAGCTCAGCAGCTGACCTTTCTTGAAAGAGTACTCCTCTGCAAAATCTGTTACATCCCATAAACACTGAACTCAAAATTTTTGCCCGAAGGTCAAGGCCACTTGACTCAAGGGTTTATTTTCAGATTAAGGTCCCCATCCCCTTCCCCGGGTGCATTTATTTTCCACAGTCTCTAGCTCAATTCTCTTTGCAAAAATTTCCATTTTTTATTAATAAGGAAATTAACAGTCTATGCCTGTTAATAGAAAATGTCCATTAGTATAGATTGTCTATTTCTAATTCAATATTTTTCATAATTGATAGTTTATCCCTTTCGTCAATACTCAGTCAATTAACCAATACCTACTGTTTTTGAACCTCCATGGATATTTCTATCTGCCTCCCTCCAGGTATTGAGAAAGCTTCTGAGGACCTTCTTTTTGTTCTCTGTACCAGTAGTTTTGTGAATTTTTTCCATTAGCTGGCATATATCGAAAAATGGCGCTTCAGAAGCAACCATTCTTTCCCCCGTCAAACTCGTACTGCAACCCGCCATTTTGTTTTTCGAATCAAGCGCGCGGGGAACTGGTGCTTTCGGCTCGATTTTTCGGGGGGGCACTCAACAAAGTTTTATCAGGGGGTTCTGCCATGGGCCAAGACTTCGATCTTGTAGGGCTTTTCCAACCGACCCTCTCACTTTCGAGGCAAAGCCTTGGGATCGAGGTTTAGCTCAACCCCTTAACCTTTTCAAATACCATTTTTCTGCCACTTTACACTTTAATACAGTAAAATGTAGTGTTTTTCGATACATCTGAGGGGCCCGCATTTTTCGGGGGGTCTGTGCTTTGCTGCAGTTTCGATCACCGGCTACGTTTCACAGCACATATTTTAGTTTTACAACATTTTTAAAAACCTCACGTCTAGGTTCTAAATTAGGCTCCGCAGGAAGATCATTCCAGAGAACTCCCCCTCTGTACATTGCCTGTAACGATACTCCTTTACCCTGCTTCTGATAGAGGTCTTGACATGAGCAAACAAACCGACGATTTTCTCAGGCTCTGAGATTGAACACTCGAGGTATATAGTAAACATTGACCGCATGTATTTTACAGAGCAAGACAAATTATCTCAGTCTAATGAAAAGTCGCTATAACCTTTTAATTTAAATTATCTAAACTAAACTTTATTTAATGTCGTTGCGCTGAAAGTGGTTGCCCATTCTTCCAAGCCAGTGGCTTTTGTTTAATCGGTCGACGGCACAGATTTTGGCGTGAAAGTCGATTTTCGATTCATATTCTGAAACTGAAATTAGTGCAAATTAAGGGTTCCCCTGAAACTTTTTATCATCTTTCCTTCTTGCAAGTCTTCGGGAACTTTTTGCCCTAAAACAGAAAATATGAACCATACCAAAAACAAGAACCGCCATAAACTGATCGCTAAAAATGATAAAAGTTAGCAAAATCAAGGTCATTACAAACGTGCGTACTTAGCACAAGCAAGATCTCAGCTTTACTTCTGGGAAAGTAAAGAAACAGCAATCAATAAACTGTGAACATGTACCTGTTTGTTTAGCCAGAGAGGTTCATGTTGGACTTTTCTTCTTAGAAGACTCTCATTGTTTCACTAAATAGCGGGGCCTTCTTCCGCGAAACATTTCCAACAGAAACGTTTGATTTTGTCATTTTTCAGCAACTTTCAATCATTTCTCAACATTATTGAACCAGCGTTTTGTACCTTTTCGAAACTTAAAAACGAAAATTGAATAATTTGTTTTGTCAATGAAATAAAACGACAAATCGTTTGGTTCGTCTGCAGTAAGTAAACATCAGTCCCAGGTCCGTAGCCAGGAATTTTGTTGTACTTAGGGGGCGCAAACCAAGGGCGGCTAGGTACTAACAACTTCATGTTTCATGTATGTCCTCCAAAATCCATGAAAAAAGCAAATAAAAATTCATAAATTTCTCAAAACTCTCAAAAGCCAAACTTAAGAGACAAACGCACTGAAAATTGCATTTTTTAGTCGTTCCGATTTACCGTAACGCCAACTACTACGGATACAAGTCTGCGGACTTCTTCTTCGTTGTAATTGAGCCTACTGCTGCGGACCTTTTTGCCCCTGGGGGGAGGGGGTACGTGCGTGCGCACCCCCCTGCCTACGGGCCGGAGTAAATGTCGTCGGTCACACAAAATGAAGTTTGTCAATTTTGTGAAAGGGGGCTTCCTCTAATAACATTTTAGCACAGGTCTTTGTACTGCAACTGAAAAGTGAAAGTTTGTCAATTTTGTGAGAGGGGGCTTCCCCTAATAACATTTATATTAAGCACAGGTCAGTGTACGGCAACTGGAAAGTGAAAGTTTATCAGTTTTGTGAGAGGGGGCTTCCCCTAATAACATTTAAGCACAGATCAGTTTACGGCAACTGGAAAGTGAAAGTTTGTCAATTTTGGGGGACTTTCCCTCGTAGGGGGGGAGATTCCCCTTATTTCTGCTCGTCCAGAGATTATATTTTCTTAGTCATAAGATACAACAGGGGCAGTGACACCGTAGAGCGTTAAATACTAAACAAGAAAAGGTTTGGTAAGTACCGTACTCTACTACAGGGTGACAAATAAGTTGTACAAGTTTGTGGACACAGACCTAGATTAGCTGCATGATGTGTACGAATAGTGTAGATTAGAGCACTGTCAAGATGCTGTTCATCCATGCATTTATATTGATACAGCTTCACGTTGGTTTGAAAATGTTTTTCTTATTAAGGTATCTATATTCATTTTAATACAAAAAGTCAAAACAGCTTGAAATAACAACATGCAGTTCAGAGGCATATCAAGACACACAATACAAAGTTGCTTGGCTGTTTCGCAAAATTAAAATTTTGCAAAAGGGTTGTTTCGTTTCCCTTCTGTCGATTTGCAAAATATAATGGATTAATGCTAATGGAAGTGGTGGGAGTTACTAACCATAAAGAGTAAGATGTTTTCATCAGCCATCTGTCATTCCACCCAGTACATTTGATTAAGACTTAGCAAAACTTAAAGGCTGGCTTCTCGGTGTTGTTTCAATCCAATAAAAAATAAAGCAGGGGAGAAAAGTAAGTTTTTGTGATTGGTTTTGTTTGTCGAGTCTCCATTCCCGTCTGAAAAAGTTAACATCTTTCTAATTACCGTTTATTGAACAAATACACTGGTGTAAACAAAGTCAAAGATGGACTCTTTTGCTCACGAGTAACGACTCGAACGAACACAGCGAGGCCATTTGCAAATAGTGCCAGTCTACTGAGCACATGCATTGATGGAAACAAAGATTGGTTCTTTCAATACTCACGGCTCATCGATCCTTAAAAGTGGTAGTCAAATTAAATCTTTAATTTGTTGAAAAAAACTTGACCTACCTATAACTTAGAGTAACTAAATTTGGAAGAAAGCAGTAAATGATGAAGATCTTCAAAGCCTTTTAACCAAAAGTATGTTTATATTTGACAAGATTGGTGTGCCCCAAGGTGGGGACTTTTATGTTTTTTGACAAGAGATTTTGTCTCAAGGGAGTGGGTTTTGACAAACATTTTCAGAAAATGTCAATCCCCACTCCTTGCCCCCCCCCGTCCACGGGCAAGATATTGATAGATGACGGAATAAACAGCGAAGCTACACGTGCACTCAATCGACTTCTGCCTTCGCGCGCTCCAATTGTTTTTAGACTTGAATGTTGAGTGTGAGTGATGCCTCTGGTACTGATGGGCCAAATAAACACACTGAAAATATCTGTTTTAAGAACTGTATTTTGGATCTCTGTATATTCAGCTTACGAGTTTAAACGACTTTAAAGGTGGCGATTTGGTGCTATGTTGGCCATCCGACTGCGCATGAAAAGATGCCATTAGAAAATTTATCAATAAAGCGTGTTACTGCCTGTCTGCACGATGTTTAACTGCATAATTTTGCTCTGCCTGATATTCAGTGTGCAATACCGGCTTACCACAAAACATCGTGAGAAACATGAATTGGGACGGCTACGTTCGGGACAAGCTGAAAAAGGTGAGACTTAACGAGTCCCACTGACGGATGATCGATGCATATTAAAGATACATGTATAGTTCAGGGCCGTAGCAAGCCTTTCAAAACTGGGGGGGCACCGCCAAGAGCCGAAGGTGTGAGTCTTTTAGGGGGGTCCGGGGGCATGCTCCCCCGGGAAATTTTGAAAATGAGTTTGCCTAAAAACGTGTTTCCTGGGTTTTAAACGCCATTTGAAAAAAAAATCAAAGTGTCTAAAATTAGTAAAATATGACAAGTTTTTCTCAACCTTGGAGCAATTTTCTCAGCTTGATACATTTGGCACATTTGCTGGGGGAAAAAACTGGGGGGGGGGCACGGGCCCCCCCGGCCCCACCCCTTGCTACGGCCCTGATAGTTGCTTACTTTCCCGGTGTGCCAAGGGCTCGGAGCTTGTCAGTAACCAATGAAAGAGAGCAGGAAATCAATTTTGTTTTTTTACTCAGGACAGCTGCTACGTGACCCACAGCGCATTCTTACAGTCTCGCTGATTGGACAACAGATTTGTGCAAATACAATAATACACTTTTTGTGCCCCGTCCATACGTAGCCGGGTATTTTCGAAAACGGAGGTTTTGTTCTCCGTATTTAAAAAAAAGTAACTTGTTTCGAGAGTTAAATTAATTTGATTTGATTTAGTTTATTTTCATGTAGAAAAAACATCTACACACCGGTTTATTTTCATTATGTTTTACACAACCAGGCCGGGTATACTTTGTAACTTGAGCAGTGGTACAATCGCATGTTACATTAAAAGTATATTACAACCGGTTGGGTTTTTATTCATTCATTGTGTCAGTCTGTGACAAATCTATATCTTTATCTATGTCTGAGTTTTGCTTATACCTTGTGAAAGCTAACTATAGGAATGAAAAATTGATCAACGCAAAATTTTATCTGTTTTGTTTCAGTACCAACATGCCGAGCTGTGTAGAAGAAACGTTATAAATGCATTAACGTATTATAGAGAATTGAAGCCTATCCAACAGAAATTTGGTAAAAACTTTTACAGCCAGAGGCCGTAACAGTTTAACTCAGATCCGTACGTGTTGGTAGTTTTGTCATTGTTCCAAACATAATCCTTTTTACGTTCATTTTACTCTCCGCTAACATCACAACATGTCTCTTTTTTGCAGTACATACCGATGGTAGAGACTCCGACCTGTTGTCATTAAATGGCACAATATCAGTGAAGTACCGAGGTATCGTCTAAAAGGCTTTTTGGGCTTGTAAGCGTCTTAAAGGGTCGTTATATCCACCAGCGTACGAAACCGACTTGAACTTTTTACGGGGGGGGGGG
>JAOBYE010727032.1:0-10178 GCA_025403585.1 Parazoanthus swiftii | reverse complement strand
GGCCGAGGCTAACCCTGTAGAAGTGAGTCTGTGGTCATTGTAGTCAGCGGTAACTGAGAATTCGAAACTGGTCTATTCAGTGCATCATTATCTTAATACTTCAATATGGAATAGTGAAGTGCCTTTGAAACGAAAATGTTTTTTTTAATGTGATTTTGTCGGTTTTGGGTTCACGCTTGTGAAACGTTCGCAGATCCATGTCAAAGTTGAGAATAGAGCATGTTATAACTATGAGCGTCGCCAGTTCCTTCATTGCTTTTACATGATAAAAACCAGCTGCATTGGAAAATAGATTTTGTCTGCTAAGGTGTCGAGAGCATTTCTTTAACATTACCACAGTAAATAGAAAATTTTCAGGTTTTCACTTGCTTTTTGTTTTCAGCTTTTACAAACAAAATAACACGTTTTCGTATTAAAGGCAGTTTCAGTTTGGAAATATCGATGAAGTGATACAAAAAACTAGCAAATGCCTGAATAGAGAGTTTGTGCACGGATCTTCGATTTAACGGCATTATAGAGATGAAAAGATCAACATGTAATGTACTTTCTACAGATACCAGTACACCTGTATGTACGCATATGGGGTCACCATATTTAAAAATAAATTAAGAAAAAGGTTTCATCGCGGTTCATCATTTGTGCAGAAAATAATTTTCCATAAACGTCCAGATACAAGTTTTTGTAATATCGAATAAAACTGGTAGGTTTGATTCAACGAGGATAATTCTAAGTGCGACAGATCAGAAAATGTTTTTCTTTCCAGTCAGAAAGAAGCTGGGGCTCGTTTCGCACCACTCCCAACTAATGTGGAAGTTAATTCCAACCGCGAGCATTCCCCCGGGCAAACCCCGGGCATGGTCAAAAATGGTCAAATGCCCGGCACAGCTGGCAATTTTTGTCGGCAAATGGCCCGCCAGTCGTTCCTACTATGATGGTAAAATGCCCGGCCCCCTAGCCCGTCAGACCAATATACAACTGTGAATAGAGTTGCGAAATGACACTCCGACCGAACGTTAAGAAAGACAAAGCAAATGGATTTATTGTTTTTATAGGTCTTTTATGGTCGGTAAATGATGCTCTTCTAATCCAAAATGACTGTGTTTGAAACCAATGACTTCTGAGCGTCGTCGGAAATGACGACAGGATGTTACAAGACAAGTTTAGTTTTGTTTAAATACCCGGAGGGCCGGGTCACTATTAACTGTCAAATGCCTGGCCCTCTTGGATTCATCTTGTATCTAATGCCGGATGGGGTGATCGCGGCTGGAGCTGACTCGCATGTATATGATAAGAAACAAAACTACCTATTACGCTGAACTAAATTATGAAGTTTTTACGTTTCAAAACCAAAATCCGAGAGAGAACGGGCCGTACTTTTTCGAGAGCTCCCTGGGCCCGCCATCGTGGTTGGATGATGGCTTCTCACGTTGCGGCTGTATACTGAAAAATAGTCAAAAGCATAAAGTCCATATAACCGGGTCTGACTTTATTTCCTCGTTAAAAGTAAGTAAATGTAATGTCAAATTGCTGTGCCAATGATTCTGCCAATTAACCTGTAAATCAAAACTACCAGTGCTTGAGTAAAAAAATGCAACGTGTTGTAGCGTTATCATGCATGTGCTAATTTGCACGTCAAAGCCGGGTTCACGCAGGTATTTTAAAAAATAAGGTTTTCTTCTGGAAAAGTCCTTAAATTTTAGGAAAAACTCTGGGTATTATTTTATATTTGCTGTCTGTGACGCACATAACTAGTATGGTCACAACCGACTGGGACGGAAGTTCGACGGAAGAAAAAGGAAATCTTCCGTTCTTTCTATCTCCGCTAATCGTCCGTCAATTGTGCTGCCGTCTCCAAATATATGCGTTTGATCGGCCCAACAGGACTGGTATTTCATCCCGAAACAGCAATGTTCGGACTATAGATCGAGGTGATCAAACTGAAAGTTTATCGAGATAGCAGGGTTGTCGAGATAAGCAAGTTTGAGATCAGACCATGTTTTTAATGTAATGTAACAGTACTAGTATTTTAGAAAAACTCTTTTTCAGTCTGAGTAATAAAACGGAGTGAGTTAGATGGTAAAGGAATGTGAGGTAGGTTTCGGGAGTGAGGCATGGTAAGGAAAAGTTTTCCTTTCAGAGCTCTCACCAGGCTCCTATCCAATCTTTGATTCCAGCAGTGTTTCACCCTCATTAGCCTTAGTTAACCCTCATTTACCATCCTTCGGCAGGTTGTCAGTTCTCACCAAGCATCGGTCTGACAGAGAGTCTGAAACTCGGGTTATTTAAAAGAAAAGAACAGATAACATAATTTTAAAAGTAAGTACTAGGGATCTAGGTATGGCTAGGTAGCTTGTAAACTTAGATGGTTTCTTCCATATAACATACATAAATACGGGTATGTATGTGCTGCCGTGCTCAGCTAAGCTATACGAGTATATCAAAAGCTAAAACTGAGTATGTTTGTATGTTGTTTTGGAAATTAGTTATAAGAAAAGTAAACGTACAAATCACAGATTTGCTGATTTGATATTTAGTTTTGATACGTTATCTGTTGTTTGATCAATGATGTACTGAAATGTTTCAGTTCCTTGCATTTCCGTAATGCCTGGTATTTCAAGAAAGACGCAGATCTGTTGTCAAGAGTTACCTTGCTTACTTAACTTATGGTCACATTGAACCAGTTCCTTCTGATTGAACTGTTTTAAAGTTTTTTCAGTGTGAAGAAGGTGTTAAAAGAAGCTCTGATAGAACTGCAGGAGCCGCCGTTTAAGAGGTTGGCTACCGACCGCAGGCTATTTCAAAAACCCAACGTCGCACAGCAAGGAAATACAAACTTCGTTAGAAATAGTTCGAAGATTTCAGCGCCTTGAACCTGCGCAGTTCCCGCATCGTTGTTGACCAGTACTGATCATCAGTGCACTGCTGTAAATTCCTTATCACTATGTGAGCGGTTCAGGTAAGTCGGTTTTTTGCGAGGATATCTTGAACTCGCTTTATATCTCTCACTGATACTATCTGAATCAGATCGGAACTTCGTTGGCCCTTGGATTGAAAGTGAAATTGGCCCACAAGCTCAGATTATCAGCTGTTGTTGTTAAACGCGGCCCAAGTTGGTTTAGTTGTGCTGTGTAGCAGTTTTATTGCTGTTGTTAGAGGTTACGCTCTGTTTTTCATAAGAACATGAAAAATTTGTCTGAGTCTGAGGATGTTCATAATTCAGCGCAAATACGATCCTAAATCTCAGCCTAACGTGCTCATAAACAAGGCTTTTATAAAACAATAAGAGTGTAATTGATCTCTCTCGCGCGCACTGCAACTGAATGCAAAACCTTGTTTAGACGCGCCAAAGGCGCCAAGCCCAAATGTATATATGTATTTAGTATATGGACCTTTAAATATCAATTACAGCTTGGAATTCGTTTTTAATTCATGCACATTCGATGTATTTGTTTCGTAAACACTAGCTTTATACTGCTGTCTATATAAGAAACTGAGTGAAATTCCAAACATGGAATCTCGGCGATTATTCCATTGTTTGCCCTGTGGGAAAACAGTAGTATGTTGCAAAACAAAGATAAGTTTTCCTTAATTTTCTTTTAAATCTTCTAAAAGTGAACGTTAAGTTGTTCACATGCTTTCGGTATCACACAGGTGGGCTACTCCCTTGTAGTGGCTACACGGGCATGTGGCACTTTGTATAGACAGGATATCTCTAATATGCATCAGCGACATGACAGGTAGCTAGTCTAGGCCAGGGTTTACAAATTCGATGGAACTGAACTCGATTTGCATGGTATCGTGTAACGTCTGAAGGGGGGAAAGATCCGGGTGGGGAAAAACTGTTGGACATCATTCACTTTATATTACGTAATATCAATACAAGACAAGGTCATCAAAGGTCAGTCCACGTCTTGTGAACCTTTCTGTGATCGAAAAGCTTCTTTAAGATTAAAAGTGTAAATGTTATCGTAATCCTTCAGCTTTTATTTAAAACAATTCAGTACTTATCGAATGTACTATCTGGCTTTTGTCCTTGCGACTATTCCAAACTTTCGTTTACTTATTGATTGGTATGATGTTTATAGTTCTTAATTTGTTTTTAGTTTTAAAGATAATATAGCGCGCTTTTGATCAATTTTTTATGATAAAATGGGCGATAAAGATGATCCAGGTATTATCATTATTCTTAATATCATTTTTAAAATTAGTTTTGTATCAGACAATTTAAATTTCGAGCTCAGGTGCTAAACAACCTTCGAACTTGGCTACCTTGGAACATGAACTTCGCGTGCACAAAATATTCCGCAAATGAAAGAAACCACATGGCACATGATATTTATATTTTTTCCCTATGACTATTTTTTTACTCAGCCATACCTAATCTTTACCGCAGCCAAAACACCGAAAACCACGGACGCGACGGTCCCGACCAATCAGCCGACTGTTTGTGGTTGTTTTTACAAATAAGCTGTAAAAACTGCACAAGGAATTATATACAAACATGCTATCATTTTAAATAGCAAATGTTTTTAAGCATAACGTTCAATATTAGGTGATTCCCGTTGTATTTCAAAGAGAAACCGTTCTTTACTATTTCCAAGCGTTTTGTTTGATCATGCTGATTGCTTAAATAGATAGCTCAAAGATGCATTTAAGCGAGCCTAATACTTTCATTTAATTTTTGATCCAATGGGATTCTTTGTGGCATAGATGATTATCACGAAAAAAAGGTATTGCGCCGGTAGTTTTATAATTTATAGTTCTTGCTTGTTCAAATATCAAGTCCGTTCGGAAATCATCTGCTTGGGTAAGTAATTCCGAGGCTCTGTTAGTATTTATCCAAATGACGTTTACTGTCCCGAATATGGCTGTTGAGAAATAATTCTAAACAATTTTGCTTTACGCTAAGTTAATTTTTTTTTTAAGATTTGAAAATCGTATGGCTTCCAATTCTAAGCGGGATATCTGTTTTATCACGAAAACGAAGAGAAAGACGAGACACGCGTTTCTATGTTAGTTAGTGTTTCTTGTGGATACACATTGAAAACGTGTGACAAGAGATTCGTTTTAGACAAGGGCTCCCGCAGATCTTTAGAGTGTCTAAGAAAGTCTTATTTTGCCCCTCGTAAAATTAAGGTCTGAAAGGTCCTATATTAGCAAAACGTCTGCTTAAGGTCTTGAGAAAGTTGAGTTTTCCCCATGATCACATTTCAAAGCTCGCTTTCGAAACGATTCCTGGTTTTTTGTTGTGAGCTTCAGGTCAAGAATCGTTCACATTTTTTTAAGTTTGTGGCTTTAAAAAGTCTTAAAAAGGACTAAAGTAATAATATAGCTTGCTTGTTAGATAACTTGAACTAAGTATTCCATGTGGTATGCTTGACTTTTAAAAATACAAAGACCAGAAGCACGCGCTTACACAAACACACGGATCTCCGGGCATTGGGCTTGGAATATGTAAATTTTAAAATAAGCTCATTTTAGTAACAAATTCGGACGCTTGCTGAAACAGGGTTAGCGAATGTTCTTGCCACTCGAATTTGTAATTATACAATGATAAAACAATATGCTTTTATTTGTACACGATCCTTATAAATGTATGTACACTGAATGATCATATAGATATGTTGTCATTATTCCAATGAAGGAGAAAGCCAAAATTAAACTTGTTCAAGAAATCCAAGTCTCACACTGGATTTGGTTGCTGTGGGTTGCAAATATCAACTCCCTTTTTCACAATGGGCACAAAAAAACATTCAAGGAAACAAAACTTAGACAAAACCCGAAAAACGGAAATAATTTTTGATGGGCTTAACTGAGTGAGTACTACTGAGCGAGAGGCTATTGACAGTTTTCTAATTTTGTGAAGCACAATCGATCAACCGACAACATAGCCTCACCGGCAGCTCGGCTTTTCAGAGCAGATACGAGTCATCTGCCGAGAAACAGTTCTACAGCTCCGAGATATTCCCAATTAATTAATCGGAGTCATTAAGATTATATTTGAACTACTTCGAAACTTCAACATTGTCCCCCGGGTAACCCCCGGGCATTTGAAATTTAAAAATGCTGTTTGTAAAATACCCCATATCCTGGTGATGTGGAAGGATTTAAGTTGGTACGAACTGCAATTATTTGCATTAGCAAATAATTACTAGTAAGTAAGCAGATAACTGCCGTCCATATTTTTACTAGCATCCGTTCCAAATAATGTCAGTACGAGTTGTAGTGAAAACGTGAGGTAGAAGTATACGCTGTTTCAGTCTAATTACTAATCATTTGAATATATTAGGTGGCCCGAGTGAGGTTTTTAATGTAGCCTCTTGTTTTTTAAAAAAATGCGATCCTGCAAATCTAACTTGTTCCCTTTGAGACTACTAGGGCCAGTGTTCTGTTACTGGACTTGAAGGCACTGATATTATTACAAGATTTTATTCGTTCTGTAAGTAATGACCATAGTTTTCGAAGCAAAGAAAATGCATATAGAACGCGTCGCACGGAATTAAATTGTTCAAAAACTGAAAATGCATAAACTTAATAGGTTTATGGCAGTTAAACGAGAAATACTTGGTATATATGTCAAGATATGTGTCTCCCAAATTGAGAAAATATTTCATTCTTGACGTTTTCTGGTAAGTTTTTAGACATGTCTTTAATGTATTGAATACATAATAGTGGCACCCGTTCTGCGGGCACTTCCCATTTTCTTATTGGCAAAACACTGATAATGAGCAATTGAAAAGCCTAATGGCAGTACTTTAAATGAAGGCACTAATCAATATTTCGTTGGCATCAGTTCTTTTCAGTGACGGTAATAGTTTTGAGTATCAAGACCAGCCCTTCGTTTGCTCAAATCAAATTACTTCTTGTCTGCTGTCCGCTATTGATACAATATTTTTACAAGACTCGAAACAAACTGTAAGCGTGCAAGTCTGATTTAAAAATTTGCCAGCAGCTCAATTGACGCACTGACTGACTGCCATGAATTATTCCACATGCACACACTTTCTTATTAAGTGTATATATATGCAATAATGTAAACAGTCCTTTGAAATCGGTTCTTTAAGAAGAATGTTAATACTGCATGTATCATCACTTTTGATTACATCAACTTTTGCGTAGTATATCATGCACGGATCTGGCGAATGCGTCAAATAAGCGCATGGAAGTTTGGTTTAGCCTTTTAAAATGATGTTAGAGACTAACGGAAGACATTAACACGACAGTTCGAAGGGGTTCATTCCATTTTAAGGGTTGGTGTTGTCAAGGTTAGTAACTCGCTGATTGATGCCCGCGTTGTACCGTTTACTTAACTTCACCTACTAAGGCTACTTCTTTTTTGGTTGGGTTTGATCGTCCCGATGATAGAGGCCTATACAGTGACGGACATTTGTGGTATGTGTGTTTTACGGTTCACGGTGAATGCTGAACGAACTACATACAGCTATATTCACTGGACTGACCCGTTCGTTTAACGATGATTATTCTCGGTACATTTATCCAACAAAATCTTTTCTAGTGTTTGGTAAACAAAAACAAAAAATGGAATGGAATTCCTTGAATAACAGTTAGGGCTTCTTTTTTTATATTCTTCATAATTATGAAATTCCAAAAAATACTCAGTGGATACTTTTAACTGAACCGTTTTTCTTTAAATTGCATTTCTATCAAAAACACGAACCGTTTCGCAAACATCACGAAAAATGACAGTGGTTGAAAACACTGGCGGCAGTGTTGCCAAATCTCTACCGCACTTGCTTTGGGCGTACGTGAGTATTCACAAACTCTAGCCTTAGAGAGCTTACACTCAGTAATTATTCAGTATTTTGCCATTTTCTGATACAAGAACTGATTTTAATATTCAAATTTACACAAAAAACTCAAATGTTAGTATATGAAATGTTAGGTTAGTCGATATTTGGAGTCTAGTGTTTGTACCGTGTCCCACGGAGCGAGTGTCTTATTTCTTGAGCCACTCGGCGAGTTTACATAATCTTCAACAACCTTCTGCAGTTTCTTGGCGTCATTCTCTCTACACCATTTTAGTCTTTTCGAAATGCGCCGTTTGCGATACGTTTTCTGGTCTTTTCGTCGATAATAACATTATGCTTTAACATGTTTAAGTACCCTAACTGTTTTTTTTAGCAAAAAATGATTCTTTTTTAACTGACAGAGCTATCATTTTTTTTGTTTTTTGTATGAAAGCGGAGACGTTAGCTATCTCAATGGAACACCTGCGGTTTTGTAGACGCTCAGTGAAAACAAACCTTACTTAGCAAAATCATAAATTTGATAAGACGTACCACGGAGATCAGAAATTTTATAGCTACCAATATTCCCTTCTCTTAAACTGACTAAAAACGCCTAGTTATTTATCATTGTATATTTCCATTAGAACTTAGGAGAAACTGGATAAAGTACAATAAAACCGAGTATTCAACAGTGCTTGTTCAAAACTGAAGAAAACACGGAACCATTTTATCTCAAGTCATAGTTTCTGCGGACTGAGACTGACTCAGTGACTATGTGGAAACATCTATTTGCTATCTATTCAACCTGTATCTTTTTCGTTACTTGGCACCTACAAAAGTTTTTACGCGCTTTTCATGCGATGCAAAAGAAAGGGGAGAAAACTGAATACCAAGTTGATTTAAAAAAACGCTGCAACTAGTCGAAGACAGTTAACCTTTGAGTCGCTACCATCGTGTTTGTTAACATTAATTTCTCCTGAAACAAGGTGGTATATTTTGTATAAAGAATAAAAGAATTGATTTAATACATTCTAAACTCTTTCAGATGAAGTGAAAATCCTTCCAACCAATAATGCAAAGACATAAGGAATGCGAATCTATTAACACATCAACTGGACAACCATAATGTTAACTTTTACGATTGTAAAGTGCGATGTTTCTTGGAATTTTTGATAAGGATGTACTTTCGTTGTAAACATGCGAAAAAAGTTGATTTGCGATAAAGTGTTTCCAACGAAAGCGCTTTGATTGCCGAAATGGAAATAGGTTAGTCAGTTTGGTTAGTTTTGTTGCCGCTGTGTTGCATAGAGACCGTCGTAAACTTTTGGTGAAAACACGCTCGTTCATTTTCTCTTTATGAATTGCTTTTAATTACGTTTGTTTGGAAAGTGACAACAGAGAATGGGATATTGGAGTACCATCACAACTCAAAGAACCATTTCAAACTAATTGCGAGTTTTTATGCAACAATTTATGTTTTATTAAGCTTTATAACAAATTTGCTCAAACTTTGAATTGCCAACTGTAGGGAGACTCAATTTAATCTTGGCTTAGCTACATAATTCCGGAATTTTTTGGGGAATTTAAGTCATCTAAAAAAAAAAAAATTGGGAATTTTAGGGAAAAATAATTCGAGAGTTTTAGAGCAACATAAACCGATCTTTTAGAGACATGTCACTGGCAAAAATGGTGACAAAAAGATTTATTTTGTATTCTACCGACCAAGGGATGGGTCGATCTGCTCACACGCTACAGCAATGTCAACAACACAATAAATCAGCGGTTTTTCATAAGAGTCGTCGTCTACATTACAACTTATCAGCGGCTTTTCACCAAAAGAAGCCTACAGTTCTTCTAAGCAGCAGGTTTTCACTGCTTTTGATTGCAAATAAAGCAACTTTACTGAGAATTTTCGGGAATTTTAGAGAAATTTAGGAGAATTTTAGTTTAAATATTTTTGAAAGAATTTCAGAACTATTTTCGGGAAATTCCGGAAAGAGTTTTAGGCCGTTTTCGGGAATTATGTAGCAAAGCCTAATTCAACCTTAATCCTAAATCGAAGTTTAAAAGTATTTAAAGGAACTTGCGGTACCTGTAGTTCAGGTAATGGCAAAAATTAGATGACATCATAATTTAACGCATTTGCAAATTAAACTTAAGAAAATACTCATTCTACTTTCTGCTTTTCGCTTTTATTCTTAAGTGTTTCCCTATTTGCAACTTTAAAGTCATGTTTTCTGTTGTTAGTTTTGAGTGAAAATTCATATTCATTATTCAAGACGCCGGCCAAGATGTTGGACATATTGTGCAACGAGTGTCTCCAGTGCAACAGTTTTTAAGTAAAACGTATTTGTTCATGCGGCTTGCATTGATAGCTTTTCTTTGTAACGACTTTGAAAATAATGGGACGGAGTGGAGGGGGAGAGGGGG
>JAOBYE010727021.1:0-10178 GCA_025403585.1 Parazoanthus swiftii | reverse complement strand
GTTGCCAAAATTTCGTTTTGCTGCTTTTCAACCCAATTTGAAGATGTCGTTTTTTATGATCCCATCTATGAAGTTTATTTCTGAATTCATTTTCAATCACCTGCTTAATGTAGCTAGTAATGCTGCAGTGATCCAGTTTTCAGTTTCTGATGAAATATTAACGAAGGGTTGCAAAACTAACTGGGGAACAAAACGTATTTCAGTTATACTTTAGTAATGATAACATTGTTATCGCACGTCTGATATCGTGACTAAAACAACTAAGTAATTTTGAAGACAAGAGAAAACCATAATTGTTCTTTCAAGATTTAATTTTTCACTTAGCCACAAAGTTACTGATCGGCAGCAAAAATCGAACATTGGAGAATTGCTTCTGCCTCCGACAGTTCACTTAGTATTCTTCTCCTTCTTCCTCTCCTTCTTCGTCTACGGAGTCAACACCAACTTCCTCGTAGTCCTTCTCCAGTGCAGCCAGATCCTCACGAGCCTCGGAGAACTCTCCCTCCTCCATACCCTCACCCACATACCAATGGACAAATGCACGTTTGGCGTACATCAGATCAAACTTGTGATCCAGACGAGCCCACGCTTCAGCAATGGCAGTGGTGTTGCTCAACATGCACACAGCACGCTGCACCTTGGCCAAATCTCCTCCTGGTACAACTGTGGGTGGTTGGTAGTTGATGCCAACCTTGAAGCCAGTTGGACACCAGTCCACAAACTGGATAGTACGCTTGGTTTTGATAGTGGCAATGGCAGCATTCACATCTTTAGGCACCACATCACCTCGGTAGAGCAGACAGCAGGCCATGTATTTGCCGTGGCGAGGATCGCACTTCACCATCTGATTGGCAGGCTCGAAGCAGGCATTTGTGATCTCAGATACACTCAACTGCTCATGGTAGGCCTTCTCAGCAGAGATGACAGGTGCATAGGTGGCCAGTGGGAAGTGGATACGTGGGTATGGCACCAAGTTAGTCTGGAACTCTGTCAAGTCCACATTCAGTGCACCATCAAAGCGAAGAGAGGCAGTGATGGAAGACACAATCTGGCCAATCAGACGGTTCAGGTTGGTGTAGGTGGGGCGCTCAATATCCAGGTTACGGCGGCAGATATCGTAGATGGCCTCATTGTCCACCATGAAGGCACAGTCTGAGTGCTCAAGTGTGGTGTGAGTAGTCAGGATAGAATTGTAGGGTTCAACAACAGCAGTGGAGATCTGAGGGGCTGGATAGATGGCAAACTCCAACTTTGACTTCTTGCCATAATCAACTGAGAGACGCTCAAGCAGAAGAGAAGTGAATCCAGAGCCGGTACCGCCACCGAAGGAGTGGAACACCAGGAAACCTTGCAATCCGGTGCACTGGTCAGCCTGTGTATTAAACAAATAAGTGAACGTTTTAGATATTTAGTCTTGAGGTTTTGGATGTGAAAGCAGACAAAGCAGCTTTTTAAAGATGGTTGACCTTCACAACCAGTTAGTTCTATCAACTTTGATTAAACTCGATGTGCTAAACTTTCCTAATGCTGTCTGGTGGAGCACTTACACCTTATGATGCCAGTTTCATCTGACTTTATACTCTCAACAAGCAGATACTAAGCGATCTTATAGCACTAGATCAGAAGGTTCAATAGGAGGTCGAGCCCATTCTTCATGGTTTAAAATTTTGCAGGCATCGTTAAATACTCCGAAGGCTTGGGTCAGGGTTATTTTATTTTGTTGGTCTTTTAGAGAAAATGGACTGGGACATATATACAATAAATATTCAGTCATTATCCGCGAGTGGTTGGTGTATAGCGACAGTGCATAGGACTGGAGTGCAAGTGTCCTTGGTTCGATACTCATCACTACTCTTATCTTCGTTTTATACAGATTATTCTTTTCTTCAGTTTAGCTTCAGTCTCTTTCAACTTTGCGAAGTGCGAGTGTTGCTGCTCTTCTGATCTCATGCTACCCTGAGATCTTCCGCAAACCGCTAAAATTAGTTTTTTCAAATGAAATAGCCACTTTTAAAAAGGATTAACTAGCTTTACCAGCTTGCGGATCCTGTCCAGGACGAGATCAATCAGCTCCTTGCCAACGGTGTAGTGCCCGCGGGCATAGTTGTTAGCGGCATCCTCCTTGCCAGTGACCAGTTGCTCGGGGTGGAAAAGCTGGCGGTAGGTTCCAGTACGGACCTCGTCTAGAAAAACAGTTTTAGAAATTGTCAACATAACGGCGGCTCCCAGTTTTCGTTATCCCGAAAAAGCACAAAACTCGATCGGTCCAGTATCCCAGCATGACCTGTAATTCTTCTGTTAGTGAGCTGCACCGGACTTATTTAGTGATAGTGGCCGTCGGAAAATCGAACTGTTAACGCTTTTCAAAAGTCTATTAGACGTTAGAAAAAGTGGAAGGGGGGTTTCGTGACGAGAGGCAGACGTTAACAAGCCTATGAATACATAAATGAAGACACAAGAAAAGTGTATACGAGATGTTTTTGAAGACAGAACTTCAACATAGAATAGCAGTAGTCACAACAAGCTGCTCTAACACAACTTTGAACGTTATGCTGCAATTCCGTGATTGAAGGTTAAGGTGATTGACTGTATACGAGAAAATCGGAGAAAGAAGTGGACATGAAGAGAGAGGGTAGGGGTGTGTGTGTGTGTGGGGGGGGGGTTGGTCAGCACTTAACGTCCAATGGACGTCAGGAGTTAACAAATCGATTTCTCGACGGCAGTTGCCCTGAGATTGGTAATATATTACGTGTACGATTGTGGACGAAATGGCTGAAGATTGTCACAACGAAACGTCAAAATCGGTGTGGACAGTATTTATTCCCCTCCCCTCCCCCCGTACAATGTTGACTTTTGATGGGTGACAAAGAACATCAGAACTTAGCCGTCAATATCGACTAGATAAAAGAGAGAACTTCTGAACGGGATTAATTATTTTGTATAATTAGTTCATCGATGGAAAGATGAAAATCAAAACTTGTCCGTATGGAATAACATGGTCTGATAAGATTTGTTCTGCATCTGGTGGTAATCTGAATTGTTATTATTGAAAATTGGGAAACAATAATCAAAAGCAAAACAAAAACAGAGCCCAAACATCTGAATAATTGAAATGAAGGCAACTTTGAAACAAGGGCGCTTTTGAATATATAATTACTTTCCTCGTGCAAGTAAAACACCTGCAGGTTTAGACTAAAGTTCTATTTGGGCCTTGAATCGATTGCGAAAACGTTTCTAAAAATGCAGTGTCATCATTCGTCGCTGTTTCACATGAAAATCGTTATACCGATTGTGGAAAAAGGGTCGTGTTCCCCATGATAAAGTTCTGCTTCGCTTTACGAATTGAATACCACAATTTACAGCCAAGTTCAGTTTGACATGACTATAGATACGTATATGTCAGTTTTTAAGGAAACATCGCTCTACCTTTGCTAAAATACTACATCCAGAAAAAACCCTGTAGCCAGATTTTTTAAATAACGAGAAAATCCTTTAATCAGCCTATTGTTTCTTTGACTTGGGATTCTTCTCACAAATAATTGCGAAAACCTGCTCTAGAATCGAATTAAGAATTAAATACAAGTTCTTTGTCATGTAAAATATTCGCTTGAGGCAAGAAATTGTGTTTTGTTGGTTGCCACGCGCACAGCTTCACATTTGGATGTTTCAAGCAGAGCCGATTGTGTTTGACTGTACCTGAAAAACGCAATATCTTTTGTATGTTTGAAACTAAATTTTTCATCAGTCCATCTACTGTTTTCTAAAAAGACTGACAGGTGAAAGGCAGAAACGACAGATCAGCCAAAACTATTGTCTTGTCACACGCTGATTTCACGCGGTTTATTTCGGCCTCGAGTTTATATCACAAAATTGTACAAATTATGATAAAAGTTTGTACTTTTTTCGCTTTTTCTTACCATAAATAAGGTTTTTCTTTTTTCTTACGTTATTTTATGTTTTCGTAGTGGTATTAAATTTCCATTCTCGTTTTATTTGTTGTCGTTGTGTGGTAGAATGACAGAAACTAAAAGTCATGCCAAAAAAAACTTAAAAACTTCTTCAATTTATATATACACACCGACTACAGTTGGCTCCAAGTCAACGAACACAGCTCTCGGGACGTGCTTTCCAGCGCCGGTTTCACTGAAGAAAGTGTTGAAGGAATCGTCTCCACCACCGATGGTCTTGTCACTGGGCATCTGACCGTCGGGCTGGATTCCATGCTCCAAACAGTACAGTTCCCAACAACCGTTGCCGATCTGAACTCCGGCCTGGCCAACATGAATCGAAATACATTCACGCTGCAAAAGATAAGCAAGTCAGAATATGGTTTACATCGATTTCATTTATCATGCTGCTGCTTTGAGAAGTGATTCCAATGTTTTTTTTCAGAGCGTGCGTTCATACTCCCACAAAACTCTTCGGTTCTTGTCGGTTCCCGTAAAATAACACGATGTTTTCGCTTTCTCAAAGCTAGCGAAATTTGCAACTCAAAAGAGACCTCACTTACCATTTTCAATGTTCAGTTTCTTACTTTAGGAGTTAAAGATTTAAATCTTATTGAGGATGTCTTTCCTCTTGAACGAGTGACGACCGTTCTTAAGCAAAGATGAGTCCGTGGAAACTGAAAAATAGGTTGTTGGGTGCGGTGATTTGTACAAACGGTGAAAGGAAATGTTGCCTAGCACCTTTTGTTTTTAGAAACTAATGACCAAGTTGCTATTGGATCAAAAGTGAAAACGAAAGTAAACTTTGCATATTTTTGAATTTAATATTAATGCTTTTCACAGTTGGCGAGCTATCATTGCAGTTATGAAAATGGACCCGAGAGCCGCGCCAATTTGACTAACAATAACACTAATCAATTCGTTGAATATTTTTCGACTGAAATCCTACGCCTTTTTAAAATGTTTACGAGAGTGTGAAATCCCAAAGGCTTGCCTTATAAAAGCTTTAAGCTCCTCATTTGGCGGACTGACATGCAACAAAAACTTTGATTTTTTTGAAAAACGTTGCTCTCCTATGATCAAATTGCGTCGTATTATGAGACGACACTGAAACGAAAAAACTAAGTTTTATAGATTCGTGCCCAACACCTGTCGACGCCAACATTCTCTCTTTTTTGACCACAATTCAGATCAAAGATTTAATATTTACATTTAACAAGAATTGGAACAGACGCTGTTAAGTTTTTATGAATCTCCAACCGACAACTGATATGAATTTCAAAGTGACGTTGTTGCTTTATTGTGCGGCAACTGCAGTCCGTCTTTTTTTTTGTAGAACCTTTTAATATTTTGCTTAGCCCGAGGATGTTTTTAGTTTCTTATATTTCTTGGAAATTTTCGATCTCAACATTCTTATAAACAAGTTTGTTGTCTTCTTCTCACAACCAAACACTGTTAAATTTTTTATTGTCCAACAACCTCCTTTTTATTCCGCAATAAGATGTTTCTATCTGTTTCGTCATCCTAAAAGGCCAACTTGCACGGTACAATTTACGTCTGCAATTCTTGCATACAACATGCTTATAACACTCTTAAATGAACTGCGCCTGCGAATATTGCGCCCAACTCGAATAAGTTAAAGTTTTGTTTTAGATCTTGAAAAATCTTACCATATTTGGTGTTCGCCGTTTGTTTGTTTCTCTGCCCAGGTCTCCCAAAAGGCAAGCGAAAAGAAATGTTCATATGTTTTGAGATAACAACTGCACCCATGTAAATAACCGCCAACTTTTGTTACATGCGAGACTGCTGGCGAACTTGTACAGTGTAAATCGGCCTTAAAGGTGACGTTACAAAGGAAGACGATTTTTTCGCGCAACATTGTTGCACTAAAAATTGAGATCGTGAAATTTGGCAAATGGTTACTATTCTTAGCGTTATTTCGTTGCGGCAACACGTTGCAAGTTTTTGAATGGTGCTCAAAAAATCACAACATTGTTGCCATGTTGCTGGCAAAAAAAAACTATTTGCGTTACCCTGTTACACTAAATAGATTTTTCGCGCAACAATGTTTTCAACTCGTTTCACTGCTTAGGGTCTTTGTGCTCTCAAACTAATTGCTCGAATTACTTGACGGAACAAAAATCAACTCCGAACTGCTAGCGGAAAATGATAAGGTAGCTTTCCATTTGACGTTTCTTGCCGACGGAAAAGAACTGGTACTGTCCAGTGCAAAAGGAAAGCTCAACGCCGACATAGCTGGCCAATCAAATTCAAGTCCTAATTTTCCTAGCATAAACTAAAGTGTTAAAGAAGGCGCACGCGCAATAATTTTTCCCGCCACAATTCGCCAAACTCCCCGGCCCACTTCAAGATGGCGGACACTTGCCAGTACCTCGAGGGCAGAAGCGGAAAAATTTGAACATGATTATTCATTATTTGTTAACTTTCACGGTCGTAACTTTAATAAATTGTTCACGATCATTTCCAAATTTTTTGAATCATTCATCATTCCTTTTTCAGTCAAAAAGGGAATTGCAAAATAAGTCTGCGAAAAGTGCGACATTTTATGAACCTCTGGATATTTCGCTTAACATTTTGTTCTCATTAACAATAGTAGTAACACACGCGTTAGCGACGGGATTTCCACATAGTGGCTCTTTATCCATTCAGGAGGACAATGGATTAACGTCCCTGCCCAAGGACTTAAAGTCGCCATTCCGAGATTTTGAATACACACACACCTTTTCAAGGAATTCAAATTCAAATAAATTTTTCATTTTTCACAGTAGAACCAACATAAAGCAATTTTCAATAATAGTAACACACGCGTTAGCAACGGCATTTCCACATAGTGGCTCTTTATCCATTCAGGAGGACAATGGATTAACGTTCCTGTCCAAGGACTTAAAGTCGCCATTCCGAGATTTTGAATGCACACACACCTTTTCAAGGAATTCAAATTCAAATAAATTTTTCATTTTTCACAGTAGAACCAACATAAAGCAATTTTCAATAATAGTAACACACGCGTTAGCAACGGCATTTCCACATAGTGGCTCTTTATCCATTCAGGAGGACAATGGATTAACGTTCCTGTCCAAGGACTTAAAGTCGCCATTCCGAGATTTTGAATGCACACACACCTTTTCAAGGAATTCAAATTCAAATAAATTTTTCATTTTTCACAGTAGAACCAACATAAGGCAATTTTCAATACGCTTTCGAGGACCAAAGTTCTTTAACTCGCTTCCTCTTGATATTGTTAATTGCAAGAGTATAGGTTTCTTCAACAAAAAACTTAAAAATGTCTTCTTTGTTGAGCTTGTATATTGATTTTTCTTGAGATAGATTATCACTTCCTTATGTCTGTGTGTAGATTTTTATATAAATTATGTTTCCTTATATGGTTAAAATATCAGTTCCTACTACTTAGAGGTATCTTATTCAATTTTCCATAATTTATTTTCTTCTCACGTGAAGCTGATTAGTAGCATGTTATATTCTAATCTGAGAAGGCCATAGTTCATAAGCCTTCTGGTTTCTTTATGGGCTTCCTCGCCATCATTTTTTCTTCTATTATTTTCAAAATTTGATGTATATTATATGGCAAATCAAATTAATAAACTGAAACTGAAACTGAAACACACACCAATGCAATAGACACTGAAACAGCCTTGCAACCTCGTTCCCAGACTTTCACCTCTCCCGAGAGAAAGACCCTGGTTAGGTCTGGTCACGTGGCACCCAGATACTTGGTGGTAAAAATAACAAAATACAAACGTACACGTGCGTTTGTTTTGATGAAAGTAAAATCTTTCCGCTCCAAACTAGTCTAAACAAGAACAAAAATCAATCTAAAGCACATCTTCCACTTTTACTTTATTTGTTAGCACCCATATTGTGGGTGTCACGTGACTAGACCCAACCAGCGTCTCTCTCTCGGGAGAGGAAAGAGCCTTGGAACAGGATTGACCGTCTTGAACCCAGATCCCTCACGGTCGGCCTGTCCAACAATGCATAGTAGTTGCGTATCGAGTTTCTCAAAACTCGCAATCAGTATTAATCAGCTGACAATTCAAGTTCTATGGGCTGTTATCAGAGCGGGTAGTTAAATGTTTTTTTTGTCGGTTATGACTGGCAATAAAGTAACCAATTGGAGATAGTTAAGGAAACCTATGTTAGAACTGTATTCTGTGTTTCAAAACAACAAAACAGTTGATAACATAGTTAAAACTAATAACCGGGGGTAAACTTGTTCACATATGCCGCAGACGTGCCTGCGATATAGCGCGCAGTCTCTGTCCCAGGTAGTATCGCAGACAAGCACCAGAAATGTCACAGACGAGCCTCGGGCGTGCCCGTGTCAGTCGCCGAACGCCATTCACATTGAGAAAAAAATCACTGCCGACAATCTCAGATAAGCCGAACACATCGCCGACAGACCGGGAGAGCTGAGTTCAACTCAACTTTCCCGGTCTGTCGGCGACAATGATTGGGACAACCTGCAATGTCGGCGGCATGTCTGCGACAGACGTTCACATATGCTGGAGTGTATCGCCGGTAGCAACGGCGACCTTGTCGGAGGAACTTTTAGAACATTTATTGTGTCGACCCATAAAATGTTCACGTCGCTTCGCATCATATCTCCTATGTTGCCTGTTTACTAGCCCCAATAATTGCCTCTAACAACCATACAAGTGTTTTAATATACCTTAAGTTCTCATTCCATATCACGCACTTACTTATCTTAAAAAAAACGCGAGGATGTACATGTGTGAAAGCCTAAAGCACGATAGCCAAAACCATGGCGAGCAGAACATGAAAGGGGAGTGCCTTTTTTTCTTCATCCGCTGATTTTCGCTCAGGCGCGACCAAAAAAAGTTAAGGAATTAAACAACATTTTGCTGTATAACGCATAACAGAAGCATAACTGGACATATTTACGAGGTACCCAATATTTTTGTTGTTTTATACCTTTAAACTTTCTTTAAAAATGCGGGAGATTTCTGTAAAAACGAGGGAAAGTTGACATTTCTGCAAAAGTTCAAATTTCCCCTCCCTCTTATTTTTCACTCGTTCCGTTCTCATTTGCCATATCCTTAGTAGTTTAATGGTTCTTTATGAACTACGTACGTCATACTCATTGACTGGGTTATTTTCACAATTCACTGCTTTAGCAAAGTCCGGTGGCTACTCTTCAGTTTATTGTTTGTTACCTTCAATTTAAAATTTCTTCATTTTCCATTTAAGAAATCTTTTTCAACCACTTCGTATACAGAAACACGAGCGGTCGTCTATCGAGTTATAGAAGCACGCTCGTGCCGTACAAAAATGGCGCGAAATATTCCAGCTATGTTCCGAAAGCTAACTTGGAATTGGGTGTCAGCACAGGAATAATTTGAGTAGTGTGTTCGCAAATCAGTTTGACTGTGGTTGTACTTAGCTTAGTCCCTGTCAATAAAACTTTCTACATCTACAGAACTCCAAAAGATCGTAAAACTATTAATCAACCGAACTGCAGTATCAGGAAATTTTGTTTTGTTGGTATATTTTAAACAAGATGAGTGATTATGTGAGCTAAAATAAGTGACAATTTTAGCTGTTGTTAAAGTAGTCCCCTCCAGGGCAGAGCATAGTCTTAATCATGCATCCACAACAAAACAAAAGTAACTGCGACAAGAACATAAATAGGAATTGGATCAAAGGATATACCGCTGTTCCCGCTTTCGTCTTGTGAATAAATAAAGTTGCTGCAAGTATGTTGACCTGAGGTAATTTACCAACTACTATGTTGACAAGGAAAACAAAAAACGACTTTTTAAGTTTATAACCTCTCGGGCTTTTTTTCTCTCGCCCAACTCACGAAGTTTATCTAAGCTGAAACTTGTTGTTTACGCCGCGTTCACTCTGAACACTGAACGTTTGAAAAATTAGACCGAATTAAATGCTCAAACTCTGGTAACGTCAGAAATTGAAAGGTAAGGGTTGAACGGCCTGGACTCCCAAAATCTCTTATGAAATTGTTCATACAAGTAAATAGGACATGGAAAATTTGTCTTCCATCGGTATAAGAAATAATTATCCCCTTATCATAAGCTTACTCGAGGTTTTCTTTAAAAACCGTACCAGTCCAAAATTCCCGCCTTTCTTTCGTGTTCGCTCAAAACAAACAATTATGACTTTCAGTCACACTCGCTCTGAAGCTGTACTACATTAGCAGTTTTCTTATTC
>JAOBYE010727020.1:0-24763 GCA_025403585.1 Parazoanthus swiftii | reverse complement strand
AATTTCCCGAGCCTAAAGGCTCGGGAAATTATTAGAATTTTGACAAAACGCGCGTGAAATTATTTCCTAATTTCACGAGTAACCATTTGATTACCCATACTAACTAAGCAGGAAAAATGGCCAATCGAATCGTACAAAGTTCTTTGTAAAATGGACAAATAGACTGTGTGCAGCAGTACTTGAGAATAAAAGCACTTTACTGGTGACCGGTTTCGGTTAACAACCTTTTCAAGTCTGTGCTAAACTCGAACGATACTTCATTTTGTAAAATATTTCAGCTTACTCATAAGAATATTTTGTTATTCCAAAGTAGCAACGAAATGCACGGAAACAAGTAACATACGGAAGGGAATGCATTCTGTCACGAAATGCGGTTTGAGTGCAAACTCCCATAAAATGCGGTACAGGAAGTTTGTTAAGAAAACTTCAAACGTCTAATTAATAAAATTTGGGCCGGCTAAGAACGTTCTTCCACAATCCGATTGGGAACGTCGTGGAATAAACGCTGGAAATAAACAACGTAAAACAATATATCAGTGGAAGAGAACGATCACGAGCTGTTTTGCGGTGATTGTGGCATATGATTAGGAACTGTCCGCAAAAACTTCGCATAGATTACAAGTGTCACATTGAATAAATTATTATATTTGACCTAAAGAGTTTAACTTCTGGCCGCCGTCTTGAACATTTACTCGAGTGAGAATAGACTTTCCCGTTCATGTACCGTGGATGGATTTCAAGGAAAGCTGTAAAGGAATGGCAGCTTCGGTGGTGCAAAGAGGACCAAATGCACAGCTTAAGATTCTCGCACACTCTAATTTGCACCCCCAGGAGGGAGTCTGTTTCACAGACTAAATGATAGCTAAAGATGTAATGCGCATGCTCTGTCTGGATTCCTATTCTGTTGTAGGTCGCTTTTTCCAAGAAACATTGTTGAAGCCGCGACATCATCGGTGAGTTTACAAAATGATTTGATTTTGGCAATGTTGGGCTGGGGTGAGGGTACTCGCTCGTATTTTCTATTTGGGTCTGGGTGTGCCGTCCAAGCTTTCAAACCCTTACTTTATTCTAGGCCTAAAACTGCAATTTTCCATATCCCATCTTTGGCAAGCTGAAGAAATCGATACTCTTATTCCGACAAATGTCAGAGCAAAGTAAAAGAGAACATTACGTCCGCAAGTTATACGAGAACCCGTATACCCTTTTCCAGACGAACCAGGCAGATGTTTTCTATTCCAGGCCAAAGCAACCAAAAACCATACTCTTAGGGCGGCAAGTTCCAATTTAGCAAATTATGGGGTGTATCGGCTCCTGGGGATTCCACGAATGTCCTTGGGAAATAACTTACTCGAAAATTAAAATTACTTTATTTTCGCTGAGAACAGTTTGTGAAGCGTTTTTTCTCTGCAATAAAATCAGTGAGAAAAACAGTTCGAACTTTTCTAAAAAGCTATCCAATAATACCACGATGAGTGATTTACTCTGTTAATGCAAAATTTACGCAGTTCTCTAAGCACGACGACAACAAAATATTATATTTGACTTCAACTGTAGGTTCGCACAAAGTACACGTCCGTTCCTGCAGTCTACACGGTTTACAACGAGACGGTAGACCTCAGCAAATTATCCGAAAACGATTCCGTTCCAGTCATTTTCTCCAATGGCACACACAACATGACGACAACTGTAAGGCTGGTGTCACAAGGGAACCCCTTAGTGCCGGCTGGGACGAAGATTATCCAGGGTACGAACGTGCTGGGCCTGATTGTGTTCTGTATTGTGTTCGGGACCGTGCTGGGCCGAATGGACGAGCGTGGCGCTCCGCTAAAGGCGTTCTTCGATTGTCTAAATGAAGTTGTGATGACAATGGTGAACATTGTCAACTGGTAAGTGCTAACGCAGAAACTGTACCTTAAGTTGTTATAAATTAAGCAAAATATCGACGTTTTGAGGCACGGCTTCGAGCGAGCTAGTAGCGTCCGATAGGGAGTTGTTTCATTGTCTGTAAGAAATTGTGATGGGTTTGTTGATTGGTGTGTGGGCAAGCTGCACTCAGAAACGTGGCCACTTATTGTAACAATTTATTTGTAACTCCTTACGATTACGTCCCACTGCATTTCACCTTCATCTAACTTCAATCAAGTAATCATTCATTCAACAAATTAATCAACAAATCAATTAACTAAACCAACCAATTAGTCATTCGATTAATCATGATCAGTCAATCAGTCATTTGAACAGCCAACCGACGAATCAATTCGAGACAAATCCGTCAGTCAGTCAGTCAATTAGTCGATTAGGCAGTCATCCAATCAATCAATCAATCAATCAATCAACAATCAAATTATTCATGATTAATCAAATTAGCCAATAAAGCATCGAAGGGTTGGTGTGGTCGCGATCTCACCTGATCATCTCCTCGTCAGGTTTGCCCCGATAGGTATCTGCAGTCTGATTGCAGCACGCTTGGCTGACATGGGCAACGTCATCCAGGTGCTTACTATGCTTGGTAAGTTCATTGGCACTGTGCTGACTGGACTTAGCATCCACGCCTTCATTGTGGTACCACTCATCTTCTACGTCATCAGCAGGCGGAATCCGTACAAGTACATGTATCGTATGATGGACGCCATGGTCTATCTGTTTGGAGTCGACTCCAGGTGCGTTTATATCTTGACCCAAGAGAGCTTTAGCTATTTTGCAAAACTTTAATGCTGGGGAGATAGGGTCATTTTTGAACCCCCCTCCAATGATTATCAAAACCATTAGAAATTAGCACATGCCCTTTTGCATGCAATTAGTGCATGATCCATTTATTAACTTCCATACAAACAATGGTACTTTTAGTAAATAATTACTGTTGCCATGACATTAAATGCAAAGTTCGTACGGGTCCTGGAAAACCTGGAAAGTCCTGGAAAATAAGAAATTTAAAATCCAGGCCTGGAAAACGTGGAGAATTAGTGACGGCCCTGGAAAGTCCTGGGAAATTCAATTTTTCTTGTTAAGTAAATAATTATTACGTTTGTCACGATTGTTGTGAAAGAAGAATGAGTGTGAAAAGAATCGCCAAAAGCCTGTTTTATCTGCAAACGTCTGAACACTTCAATAGTTAAAGGTCACAGCTATTGCTCCATAATTAAAATTTGTTGCAAATTGCTACATGGTTGCATGGTTGTTAGTAATTTTTAGCTTTTTCGAGTCCTGGATGTTTGTAAATGTTAACCTGGAAAGTTCTGGAAAAGTCGTGGAATTTTAATTGGCCAATTAGTGTACTAACCTTGAAAATGGCAGCCATCTTGGGTTTTTTGATTTTCAAGATTTTAACACATCAAATCGCAAGTTTACCATTATTTTAAATATAGAATTGTCAAACGTAAAAAGTCTAACAAAAATTTAACAACTGTGTTTGCATCATCTAAATTAGTTTCAATTATGCGCTCACGATGAAAGACAAATTGCATGTGCAATGGTTTTTGGCAATTTGTCAAGTGCACAAAATAGGGGTCAAAAAAGCGAGATTGAGGGAGCTTCAGATTGGTCCCCTAAATATTTTTACGGAAAAGACCAAGCAGTTGAAAGGAAAGGGGAGCAAAGGAGATAGAGAAGAAGAAGGATCGGGAGAGAGATGGCCATGGTGAATTACATTGGGAATTTTTCTTTGGAAATGTTGACGATGATAATGACCATGGTTATGATAACAAGAACATAGATAATAACAACTTTATCATACCTTGTCAATAACCAAATGGTTCTCCAAAGGTTTAAAATTAACTACATTTCAGCCTTTTAGCAAATTTTATTTGAAATTTACAAATACTAATATACATCGTACAGGTAACACAGACAGACCCACAATCATTTAAGAGAACCAACGTACATACTATGTTCCCCATACTCCCGTCACTCTCTAGTCCTGCATGCACTAACCACAAAAAGAAGAGCTTCGTATCATAAGGCAAGGTATTAAATTGGCTAAACTAATGTTTATTGTTTTTGTTTGAATTTTAAGACGAAACCGATATCGTTTCTTGACACAATTCTTTCCTCTTGGTTTGCGCAGTTTGGCTGTCCTTCCTACAACTATTCGGTGCGTGGAGGAGAACAATCACGTGGACCCACGCATTGCTCGCTTTGTTCTTCCTCTTGGAGCTACAATCAACATGGATGGGACAGCGTTCTACGAAGGCGTCTCGGCCGTCTTCATAGCTCAGATGAACGGGATAGAACTGTCCGTAGGACAGCTCATTACAACCATGTGAGTTTGATAAAGTTGAAGAAATGTTTAGGAGACAGCTCATTACCACCAATGAGTTTCATAACCTTTAAAAACTTTTGATAGGACAGCTCATTACCACCATGTGATTATCACAATGATTAACAACTCTTGATAGGACAGCTCATTGCCACCATGTGAGTATCACAATGTTTAACAGCTCTTGATAGGACAGCTCATTACCATCATGTGAGTATATCACAATGTTTAACAGCTCTTGATAGGACAGCTCATTACCACCATGTGAGTATCACAATGTTTAACAACTCTTGATAGGACAGCTCATTGCCACCATGTGAGTATCACAATGTTTAACAACTCTTGATAGGACAGCTCATTGCCACCATGTGAGTATCACAGTGTTTAACAGCTCTTGATAGGACAGCTTATTGCCACCATGTGAGTATCACAATGATTAACAGCTCTTGATAGGACAGCTCATTACCACCATGTGAGTATCACAATGATTAACAGCTCTTGATAGGACAGCTTATTGCCACCATGTGAGTGTCACAGTGTTTAACAGCTCTTGATAGGACAGCTCATTACCACCATGTGAGTATCACAATGTTTAACAACTCTTGATAGGACAGCTCATTACCACCATGTGATTATCACAATGTTTGCAACTCTTGCTAGGACAGCTTGTTACCACCATGTGAGTATATCACAATGTTTAACAACTGTTGATGGGACAGCTCTTACCATAATGTTAGAAATGTTTTAAAATCTGGAAGCTCGTTAATGACTTGCCCTTTATATCAATTGCGAGTCGTAGGTGTTTAAACTTATTACCACCATATGCATGTGTGTGAACGGTATAGAATCACTTGTTGTATACCATAAGCTGTGGGAGACATTGTACTCATATATTACCAGCACCTTTGTTGTATTGTGTCTTTGATCGCTTTGTTCTGCTCCATCAATCCCACCAATTCTTTCTTCGGCTTTCGCTGGGCGACCGTGATAGTCTGGTTCAGCGGTCTTGCCGTTGGGAGTGCAATCGAGTACAAATGAACTGAGAATTTGAATGATGACTACACCGACAGGAATGGAGAAATATGGATAAAAATGGCAAATAAATGGAGCAGAACGAAGCGATCAAAGACACAATACAACAAAGGTGTTAATAAGAAGTATTTTATTATTATATGAGTTACAATGTCTCTCAGAGCTCATGGTTGTACAGCTCATAACCACAGTGTATACTGTAAGTACAGCTACAAAGTTTTCCTTCATAACTGCCTTTCTCGTTACGCAAAGATTATTTGATAGGTATTTAGGCTTATTCTGGGCAGAAACTCGCTTTATTTGCTGTAAAACAAGACGAACTAAGTCGAGTAAGCAGATGTTTTGAAAATTAAGATCCAAGTATCAAAGGCGATTGAACTAGAGCATTGTCGATTGACTGGGAGGAAGGGAATTCGATGAAGAAGAAGTGGTCCCTGTGAGGGGGGTTCCTGCTCTTGAGAACAACCAGTACACAAATTAACTGATTTGCGGGTATAACTGAACGCTCTTCCGTTAAAAAAAGCATATATTTCAGCAAAAAACGCAAAAATTGTTGAAAAAAGCCGTTAATTATTTCGTTGGAAAACGTTTCGGATTCTTAGAAGTTACGGTAAAATAATCGACATTGGTTGCTGTCATTTCATTTACGTTTGCGTCCTCAGTATCACTGGTACAGCGGCAGCTATAGGGGCTCCAGCTCTGCCCCACGCCGGGCTAGTTACCATGGTGATGGTGCTTCAGGCTGTAGGACTACCTATCCAAGACATTGGACTCATCTACGCGGTCGACTGGTTCTTGTGAGTATAAAATATATAAATAATTTGAGAACAGGTAAGATTTGCCCATGTAACTGCTTAAACACTACTCTAAGGTCGTGCTGAAGTAACAGTAAATATCCCTTATTGTGTGTTTCAGTCCCTGTTAAACCCTGAAACGTTTGTGGGAGGTGGGGGGGGGGGGGGTCTACGGACGCCCCCTAGGTTTTTCCAACCCTAGGGTTCTTCTCTTGTTTTCTTTCTCGCCCCGCGGCTCAACGAATTAGGGACTACTCGTAGTCTAATATTAAGTTGTTGTTTTATATTTATTTTTGAGAAATGCGGATTTGTTGCCTTCTGCACCATTTAAGTTTTTTTATTTATAGTTGCATACAGTAATTTGTCGCAAGCGTGGAACATTTGGCCAGACGTCTATCCAAAGCTTAGATACAAGCGACAGAAATATTGGTTACCAGATTCAGAGGTTTTCAACTCATCTGGAAATGATACCAAACGATCCAAACCTTTATTGGGACTTGCTGTGTGTAGTTTTGGGTTTACGAAGTGAAACTCTGATAATATGGCTTCAAGTTCTGCAAAACAACGCAGCCAAAGTTATCTTGGATCTTCCCTCGAGAAGTTCGGCCAAAGAAGCACTCGATCAACTCGGCTTTGAGACTCTTGCTCGTAGACGAGGGTTGCACCGCTGTACGACAATGTTTAAATGTGTAAATGGACAAATAGATTTTAATCTAACAAGATACTCCGTTTTTCACTCCCACACTACTCGCCGGAAAAATGATTTTTATGTAGTGCACTCGAAGACTAGTTGGGGTAAACAACGTTTAATATTTTGTTAGCCATGTGGCAAAAGAGTGGAACAGTTCAGAGACTGATACAAAAGAGTCCAGTGTCTTTCGCTTTTTAAAGCTAGACTTAAAATGGTTATATCGGTTTATAGTTCTAACTAAAAAAGATTTTATGGGTTTTTTATAGATCCTAATTCTGTTAAAGAAGATTTTATCGGTTTTATGGATTTAATTATAGTTTTATCCTTTATGATCATTTTTTTCTTTGTTATTTGGCCCTTCTGAAAACCGCTTCTGGCAATGTAGGCCCACTGAATAAATATTTTATTTGTTGTTGTTGTTGTTGTTGTTGTTATTATTATTATTATTATTATTGTTATTATTATTATTATTATTGCAAATGGGTGTTCTGTGTTCCTTTTGCTGCTTGAATTCCATTCAACCAGAGTGCCATAAGCAAAAGGCGGATATTTTGATGACTCTCTCTGAAAGGTTGGAAAAGCTTTTCCTATCGCTCATGCCGTTTAGGTGGCATATTTACTAGAAAGGGTGCCGCAGCATTTATTGAAACAGCTCTTACACGGTTTTGCGCATTCTCAAACGTTTCCTGACAAGAAAACTAAGTTTCAACCACAATATCTCACCTTTTGCACCCAAGATCATTTCAAGTTCAGGAATGCTTGGCGAACACGACAAATCGTTCTTTGTTCAAAGTCAAAGACATCCAGTGTAGTATGTAACATGTAGTTCTTCCTACATCTGTGAAACCGCCCCGGTAATTTTTCATCCGATAGGCAAAACACAACCGAAGATCTGTTAAAAACTTTCCCAACCTATTCGCCACGCCACCGCAAACCCAGGACACCGCTTTGATCGAAAAGTTTTAGCCTTAACCAAGTCACAGGCTTTCAGAAGAACTTTGACGACTATTTGAAACTGTTATACTGTTTCTCGCCTAACTACAGGATTCCGTAACTTCTCGAAACAATTAGAATTTGATTTGACTTTAATATCATTACTGTAGACGCAGAGAATTTTGCCGGATTTTTGCAAGGACATTTTATCGTTGTCATTATTTGTTTGTTATCATTATTTATGTTGTTATTTCACAACTGAAAGCTTGTTAAAACAAACAAGTTTCCTTTTCCACCTTCTCCTGCTCCCCTAACTTAATTTTCAATTTTCATAGCCTTTATTCAGGATCGCCGCGACCAAACCTGAAGAGAGCTTGACAATGTTTGTTTTTATTACAGATAACTTACCTTGTGTTTGTAAAAAACATTTTAAAAGGAGAATTCTATTTTATGTCCATGTTGTTCCTTTTTTCAGTGTAATAAATATTTTGTGTACCGCAGAGATCGATGTCGTGGGATGTGTAACTTGATGGGTGACGCAATGGGTGCAGGGATCGTGTACCATCTGTCACGTGACGACCTCGTGCACATGGCTCCCCATGAGAAGATTGATAGTCAGCATCCGAGAAACAGAGAGAAGTTCGGTAATCTCAGTGACGCAGCCCCTGACGCCACCATGTTGCTGCAGAGTGATACGGCAAATGAACAACAACGAGAGACTGGTCTCTAATATGGAGTGACTGGTCAGCAGAGACTGGTCTCTAATATAGAGTTTGGAAGAGAGACTGGTCTCTAGTTTGGAGTTTTGAGTAGTTTAAAACTGGTCAGCAATATCAAGTACTTATTAGATACTGGCCTGCAGGACCTGCAGTGTGGAGTGACTGTTTTCTAGCTTTGAGTTCTTAATTAAGTTTTGATAGATTCTGGTCAATAGTATCAAGTCAGTTCTGAGTCAAAATTAGCTTCGCGAGTTCTGTGTAATGGCTGTTCTCTAATATGGAATTCTGAGTAGGAGCTGGTCATTATTGTCAAATTACGAGTAGATATCGATACTAGCTTTCGGTGTGTAGTTCTCTAATTTGGAGCTTATCTACCTAGCCTCTAGTATGGGAGTCTTAGTTAACACTGCTCCCTAGAAAAGAATCGTGACAAGATTGGAACAGTAAGCCGCGGTTCTGTTGTGGTCTATTTGCACTGACAAAAAAAGGGCGAGAAGAGTTGTTTCACCTATTTCATTTCAATTCGTTTTTACTGTTTAACAACATTTGACTGTTTAGCTAGTTTGGTAACTTGATATTTTTCAGCCTACAACGAATTGTGCAACATGAAATACCATTACATGTTCGTAATTGCTGTGTAAGCAATTTATCACACTTAACTTCTTTAAAATATTTGAATTTTTAACATTTTCTCTTGCCAAGGTCATGCGGGCGTGCGACAGTACTCGCTCGTCAAACCTGCACACACTTCTGAAATTGCCTTTACCTCGGGGGTCACCTCTTGTGAGTGCGAACGATCCTTTACAGCTATAGATGTGCAGATTAAGAAATTGGCCGAGGGCGAGCACCATGACCTGGCACATCATTGATTACAGTAAGGCAGAGCAGTAAGGCAGTTGATATCTTTCCGACTACTCATCCGCAGCGAATAGAAAATGCCAATTTGATTCACATGTAGATTAGTTATTGATTTCTTTTCCATCTGCTGAGTTCAGCTTTAAGGCCAGGTTTGACAGTGAGTTGCGTCCGGACAAGGTGCCTTGTGGTAAAGTTTGTTTGAGAAGGTCTAGTTTTAACGAAAACAGTTCATGCGCACAGTTGCATATTACGGGCAATATATCTTAATTATTTTTTTTTTATGTTATGCTATTGGGACGATCACGAACAATCTAAAAAATAAACCTGTTATCGCTTTCCAAACGGCAAAGCCATGTGAACACTTGCGAACGTTAGACTAATAGATGTTACCGGTATGTGAACCATTGCATGGACTCCTAGCATGAACTTGATAAAATCTTGCAAGGAAAAACTTAAGCATAACTAATTACCTTATTTTCTTTTCAAATACATTTTTCAGCTATCTTCATTTTTTGCATCACATATTATACTCAGTTTAAGAAGTTTTACCAGCGTCATCAGATGAAACAAAATACTGCCTAGATCACTGAAAAAATTAATGCGTCACGGAAAGATTTTAAATCTTTTAAGATTTAAACTTTAAGAAAATGTTTAAAAACATTTTCCGGCATGCCCTTCCCCCCTCCCCAGTACGAACCTTATTTCAAAATTCCTGACGACGCCCCTGAATACTATTTCAATATCAACTGTTGTTTTCGTTACAAAAGTTTCGTTTTGATTCATCTCGTTTTCTCATGCTACAACATATTGACTTTTTTCAGCATATTGATTTTGTGGGTTTACACCTTGTTAAGGTGGCTAACATTACAAGGGAAGGTTCCTGAGCACGTGTAAGGAAACGTATTGAGTTTTCGAACTCTGTAGTGTAAACCACTTTTACCGCAAAAAGGTTATAAAGCTATACTAGACCAAACAAAAAACTGAACAATCGATTTAAAATTCTTAATTTCGTTTAATCTTGCTGTTCAAGTTTCGTCTGACCATTTTCACATGAGTATTGATAACAAACACGAGGGCAACTTTTCCAGAAAATTTTGCAGAGGGATACAAGTAAAACGTTTCAGTGTCATGCAAAACGACAGACAAAAGTTAAAAGACAGACATGCAGTGAAGGCACATTACTCGCTTTTTCTCGTCATTCACTATAATTTTGAGCGAGGCTTGGTGTTGTTAATTTTGTGGCAAATTCAGCTTCAAATTGCCGTTAAATTTAAAACGACTTGTTATTATTTCTATGGATACATAAAACAACTAATCTAGAGTGTTCTTTGCGTACTGAAATTCAGGCAAATATAAGCCTCTGTGTTCTTCTAAAAAGAAGAGAAGACTAAAACAATGCTTGGTCGGAAAATTAATGTTTGACGGAAAAACAGAAGTTCCTGATTAATCAAATGTCCATCTTATCAATTTATTGTTTCCGAATTTAGCTTCAGTGTACAGGAACATATTTTCAAAACAATATTCAAGCAGCCGAGTTTGTTTTGCCTAGCGGCGACCTATCAAAAGGCATTTGATTGTTAATTTTTCAGCTAAAACTAAACTTGGTATTGTAAGTTATAAAAATAGCAACTGACATGTCAATTTAGGTTCAAACTCCCGATCTTTATTTTTCAATGGGGTCAGATTTAGGTGTCCTGTTGTTTTTTTCGCGGCCTAATTTTAGCATTATTGTTTTGAACACAATTTATGATAACAAAATCTTTTTTGTCAAAAACAATCTTGCAAAATGGGACTGTTACTAGCAAAGAAAGCTACAGCAATTTGCATATGACACTTTCATGTCAACTGTCGTGCGAAGCATACAAAAGATTAATCAGATTCACTCGAAAACAAGTCATTACACACAACAAATTTATGATTTTTTTTTCATGCATTTATCTTTCGTAGTCGTTGATTAACCACCACTCAGCAGTTTAAATTACTGATACACATTCTACACATATTGATGTTTGTACAAACTTGTTTGTAACTGAGTACAAGAACTCGAGGACAAGGAAAAATTGTATTTCGGTGCGCGGTTAATCCTGCATCTATTTTCCCTTATTTTAGCTTGTTTTTGCGGCTTCGTATAATTGTCCTTGCAAGGTGTACCGTCGAGTTAAACTCAGTTCCGTGGTTTTGAAAGGATTAAGATCCGTTTTAACCCAATAAATATATTTGTAAAAAATGTTTATATTTCATTGTAGATAAGCATCCGGTTTATTAGCTATATGCCGCAATTTTTGCGACCTTCAATTATTCTTGTTTTGCCCATTTAATAACATTGTTTACGTTTGAAAACTGCGAAACTTTCAGAACTCGCCGTCTTGTTTTTTCTGTTTTGGTATCAAACACAAAATGACATTTCGGTGACGCTTTGAGAGTATAAGAGATTAGCCGCAATGAACGACTGGACAGATGATTTTGCTTTCTTTTTATCTACAACTTTTCTTGTCATTTGCAATTGTGTTCCGTTTGCTTCGGTGTGCTACCATAGCGTGAAAATGACTAAAGTGCAACAACAGGAAGCTAATTTTTGCCTTACCAGTGGTAAACTATTCTTTTCACATCTCTGGCATCGGCGATGTATTAATCTTTAGCATATGTGGTAACATATATCAGGGGTATAAGTCGTTCTTTCAATAATCCGTGTTTAGATTGTTATTTTGTAAACATGGATACCGCCTCACACGAGTTTGAAAACACTAATACTATGCGTTTGTAGACTCCAATAGCCGATTGCAGCCGAAACCGCAAAGGGCTCCAGTTGACGTTTTTCCCAACAAAATTAAACTTCCTTAACTTTATGCGGCAATGAGATTTTTTTAAAGCCTATTTTGTTTCGATTTCTCCAGGCTATGGAGAAACAATGGTTTTTGCTTTTGCACATGCCAGCATGAGTTCAAGCAGTTTAGCATAAAAATGTAACACTTTTTGCACTTACATGGCAGTGTCGTTGGTGAACCTAGAAGAGGAGTCATGAAAATAAATTGAGAATACTCTGGCAACGCTAACACTCTGGCCAAGCTGGTGTGTAATTCGAGGTCAGTCATGGAAACCGAAATCAAGACTAGATTTTTCTGTTGCCCCGTATTTAGATTTGCTGAGGTAACTCGTTGAGCTGGCTTCTAATCTTGGTAAATATATTTTTCGATTAGATTTTGTCGTAAGGTGGCTTCTCGGATCTGCTGTAAACTGTACTTGCATTTTGGTTTTTAAATTTGGAAGGTTCAAAGAGCTGTCTTCAATTGTAGTATTTTCAAGATATCTTTCTTTTCTCGTTGTAAATTTCAAACAGTCGATTTTTCTCTCCTCTATGATTTGATGAAATTCCGGCATACTCGCACTCCGTCTCTTGGAACTATCATTTTTGTCAATGACAGGAAACCGAACAGCTTCAGAGTCGTTTTCGTTTAAAAAACTCGATCCAGAATTAGGTGAACTAATGTTGTCTATTTTCAGTCGATTTGCAAAGAATATACCCCTCCCAGTCTTACTTGTATCGACGACGGGCAAAGAAGCGCTTCTTGGTCGATATTTCTTGCGAGGTGGCAACCTAACATCATATCCAATGTGAGACGAGAACTGATCGTCATCACACTGATCAAGAATGTTGCCGCATTCTTCATCATCCGCGCTCTCCATCGAACCTCACACAATTGGTTGTTTAATCTTGAACCGAATCCCAATCCAGATGATATAAAATCACCGTTAAGCCCATAAAAAGACAAGTTGCAAAGCGAGCCGAAGTCCGTGTAATGTAACAGAGTTCCACAATCAGACGTGAGCAAACTCACTTGCTCAATCAATGTGTATTTCACACAGGCCTCTTTTTCCTCCCTTGACAGCAACAGTGAGCGTCCAACTAACTTTCGGGCAGCTTCCCAACGATTCCCTGCAAGTACAACTTTGTTTTGTTGCACGAAATCGTTAATAGCTTCAAACCGTTGCGTTTTTGCCAAAGCTCATCAGTCTAAAAGAGGACAAAACACCCATAAAAAAAGTTACTTTATGTTTATACACAACTTGAGTCTTGTGGTGGCTAACGAAGAATCAAGTTGAAAGGAGAAAACAGAAGACGAGCAAAACATTATGTTTGTCTACACCACTTGTCGCGGATTTGAAACTTCATTGTCAAAACAAGAGTAGTCAGACAGGAGACAGTATCTCATTGGTTACATTAAAGACATTAATCGACCAATTGTTCAAGTTTGATCCCTGTTGTTCCAGGTGCGAAAGTTTGATTAATAGTTTACATTATTTTGTTTCACCCTCTTCCGGCCTTCATTATTTATTCAACAAGCCACAGGCGCTGCAACAAAACGCAGGTGGAGCGCCACTCACCGCAGCTTGTGGACGAGTTAGCCAAATATTTGTTTACAGCAGTTGCGGCCCGCCATAAAATGAAAGTCTTTAGTTGAAAAAGTGTAAACAATAAATTTCCACAATTTATTTAAATATAGCTGAGAGAAAAACGCTAGCTTTTCTTGGTCTGCAGACATAGTTTTGAGAAGAATGACTTTGCTTTGCGTTTGTATATCTGGGCCCGGTTGTTCGAAAGATGACTAACTCTAACCCTGGGTTAGGTCAAATTTTAAAGGGCAATTTCTTCACCGAGGATTACGTTTCCAATTCTTATAAAATGCTGTTAGGACTTTCCTTGAAAACCCGACTGCTAAACCCAAAAAGCAGCTCAAATCAGACCATCCGGCATAAGGTAAAATCACAAACATTGGTTAAATGTTTGACATTGGGTTAGTGCAAATCGACTTTCGAACAACTCGGCCCAGCTGGTAATTTGATGAATCGTCCTAGCTTGATCAGCTTCGAGCTAGATTTTTGTGTTTTTTTAAGTTAATCGTGCATCCATTTTAAACTAGAACTGATCGAGAACCACAGAATAACATGTTTGAAGAATAGTGTGAAAATTGAGATCAGTCCTCGGATAGAGTCAAGGTAAAAAAAATTGCATGATATCGGAATGGACCGGTGATGGAAACCTTTTTGTTTTATCTTTGGGAAAGACGTGTACAAAAATTATTGAATTTTGAGACTCTAACTTGCCATTAACACTTCGTCGTCGATGTTTTGCTCAAACGTCTGCATCCAATATACCAGTAAGAACCCCCGATTTCTAACGAATTCCATCGTTTTGTTTCGTAGCAAAAATAGAAATTCTTGTTTTTCTCAGTATATACAGGAATAGTACCAAAGGCATACACTCTTGTCTTCAGATTTTTTTAACAGAAAAGTCTTTATAAAACAAAAAGTGCACAGTCCCAAAAAACTTCACGTCCAATGCTTGACCCTGGTTGGCACAGATTCTTGTTCCTCTTTCCGCGAGCCTTGCTACAGCATTTTGGTTTATAGAGCAAATTTGACGAATGTATTGTTTCCTTGTTCATGGCCGATGAGATTTCTGGGTAATTCCGTATTGACGGCCGCATGGAAATCTCTATTTTATACTGATTTGTTGAGCCACCCAGACCTACTGGAAAATACGATATCCGTTGGCATTTTTAGAAGTCAGATATTTCCCAAAATGCCTTAGAAGGTGTTAGAACTCATCCATAGGACGGCCAGAGAGTTAACTTCACTCATGATTCACTCGTGTTTCTTTCAAAAGATTGCCTCTACCCACCATTCTAGCTTGATGATGCCAGCCTGGGGGCCTCTGCGGTGGAAAATAACTGGGAAAAACACTTATAATTATGAAGATAATTCTTAGCATATTCTAGCTTTCGTGCCGGCCAGCTAGACACAATTCCCTACTAGGTACTTGAGATTATCACGTGCTTGGTGCTTTTTGTAGCTGAGACATCTGAAAGGAATCTGCAAATATGACATCGTCTGCAGCTTCGAAAAATGGCGGCAAATGGGAGTGTTTTTCCCGAGATTTTTTATGTGATTCGAGTGAATACGATCCAAGTTGTTCAGATAAGAGAGAACCCTTGGGGTCGTCGTCAACTTGTGAAATGTTCAGTTGCAAAGCGATGCAAACCTGTGGCTTGATAAGCAACCAAAGCGTGTTGAAGGAACATACTGAAGGCTAGAAAAAACACAGGTGACTGAACTTTTTGTGTATCACCTAAAAGGCTTTTGAGCAGTACTTGAAGTTTTGCAAGCACATGTCCCAACAGCAGGTCGAAAAGAGTTTTGGCAAAGCTTCTTCCTCTTCAACGATGCTTTTTGCTTTTCCTCTCCGATGACCCAGATAATGTTCCTTCCACATCGAAACAACTACACTTTAGCAAAGATTTAGAGAGCTGTTTTGCCAGCCCCGTTACGGATTGTGTGTGTATATAGTGGCATGCCAGATAAGAGAAGAGTTTGTAATCCTGAAATCAGACAGCAAAGATCTGGAATTCATATTTGATGAAATGCACACAGTCAGTGCCATCCAATTTGTCGCCCTTGATCAATTTGGAGACACTTTTTACTCTTTCTGGAGCAGCTATGTCCTTCTTGCAATAAAGGTTCCAAGCTTTGCCTGCGTTAATATTCTCGCTTTTATGTGGAGTGTGAGACGGAAAAAAGCAGATCATAAACCAGACTGAAGTGATTTCACATCTGTTTTTGAATACCAGTTTGGTGTGTTCTGAAGTGGTATCGTATAATGTAATTGATCATATCGTTCTGTGTTGTTCTTGTCGATAGTAGAGTTTTGTAGAGAGTGCTCAACGAATGCCTAAGACGTTCGTGGTTTTCGTAGAAGAAGCTGGTTGCACTAAATTTCTAAGGGTTAACGTTCTCATCGCAGGACAATTAATAGTTGGACTGCTGGATATAATTTGACATATTTCTCAAATTCGAAATCCTGAGATGCTCAACAGTAAAACGCGTACCATTCAAGTGTCCCGTTTTGCCACGCCGTCGTGCATAAATTACCACTGACGTTTTTCTGTATAAATTTATATTTTTTTCACGAATGTGTACTACCAACAAAAAGCATCGTTGCGGTATCTTGAGTTCTGAAACCTTCGGTAAACAAATTAACCACTTCCAGCGCAACGATTGAAACTCGCCTCAACTTTTTTCATGTATGGTATCAGTACTATTGACGGCAGCCAAAATCCAAATCTCGCCTGATGACAAAAAACCATATCACACCGAGATAGGGTCACTGTTTTCGCGGAAGTGATTGTTGTGAAATAAATGAAAACTCGATCTGCCTTAGTAACTCAGGCTTTAATCAGCTAAGATCGTAAGTTACAAAACATGGCAGCCATGAGTGTTCAGAGTGTTCAGAGTGTTCTGAGTGGAGCTGCTGACTGTATTGCAGGCTCATGAGTCACAATATAACAATATAACAATGCAAGTTCTCGGTGGGGACTAAATAACATTACAATGATGAATGTAAAGCGATGTCTTAAAATATTTTTATAGTGGTTAGTATGTTACTTGGAATATTTTCACATTTGAGTACTTCTCAGTTTTATTGGATATTAAGTTCTGCTGTTTTTGTTCAGTTTATATTGCTATTTTTAGGGTTGTTAGCAAAAATAACTTTGTATGATTTTACTGAGTATCGTTGGCTTTTTTGGCATTTAAATTTGTTGTAACTTGCATAGTTACTCACTTGCTTACTTAACACGGAAAAAAATAAAACAAAAAAGAACAGATCAACGATTGGAGTTGGAAATCAGACTCTAAAGCTAGTAGTATCGATGCAAAAAATACTGCGGTTTAGGTTGCTCGAACAAGAAAGCTATCGCAAAAATCCATCTGTTAATTAGTGTGAAAACAACAAGTACAACACTGATGCTAATTATCTTGATAATTAACATTACTTATAACAAGATACAAGAACTCTACAAATATCTTCTTTGTTTCATAAACGTGCTATGAGAGTAACTTAACAGCGTTGTGAATTTAAAGTCAGTCTCGTTTAGATTTTTCTCTCTCACCTCCTTTTTTCCTTCTTAATAAACCGCACACGTATTTTGCAAAACCCCTTGCTAGCAATACAATAAAGGTTACCACGGCAACCAACAACGCAATGACATCAAGTAAGTAGTACTGGTACCAGGCAATATCGAGCACAGCTGGCCGAAAGTGACTTATGTCTTTGTTACGTACAACATACTCGATCCAGTCTCCAGCTTCCTGCAGAGGCGTGCGCCGACGATCTCGCAGTAATTCTGACACTCTTTGTGCGTTTGCCTTGAACCTGGCAAAAAAAGTGTATCAGTACTTAACCCTATTCAGAAAGTGCCCGCGCTGATTTTAACCGTCGAGAACTGGTAAAGCCACCAATTTGGTGACTTTGCCCAAAATTCTAGAAAAAGTTTGAGTCAGGGGTAAAACGTGTTGCCACGGCAACGCCATTTTCGAAGCCATGTTTTGTCAACTTAACAACGGCTGAAAATTATGTTGCGCGTTTTGCAAAATTTTGGCAACCTCTGAGAGGCTGCAAAAACTTGCTAGCGGAACCTTTGAAGTTTCACCACTCATCAAAGTTTTCGGTATTAGCATGCTAATTGAGTCGCATGCGCGGAAAGCAACTGTTCACAAATACTTTTTGCTTAGTGTGCGTTCGTTTGGGCCTATTCCGGAGTAGGAACACGTTGATTTTTTCTGATCTGGGCTGTGATTGGCTGTTATTATTTCAGGGATGACAATCCATGTTATTGGGTTGTAAGTGACGTCATAGCCGCCATGTTGGTGTACAATAACAATAGAGTTGCAATTACTTTCTTTCGTTATGTCCACCAACATGGCCGCCACGCCCTCTGTCTTTTGAGTCTCTGGGGATTGAGTGAAACCCAGCAATTCCGGAAAAGTCCCAATCGAACGCACCCTCAATGGACAATTTTGCGACATATTACAAAATTAACTCGCGCGGAACCTGTGAAGTTCTTTCACTCGCCACAACTTTTGGTGATAGCATGCAGATTCAGTCGTACTTGCGGAAATAGAATGTTGACAATTTTTTTGCTTAATTGACATTTTTTTGGAATTTGCGACCTTTGCCAAAAATTGCATAGAGAACGCTGACACGAAAACATTGATTAACAAAAGATCCGAACTTTTGGCCAATCAAGCCTCCTTAAGTGATACTCTTACCACAACTTATGATCGCCCCCGAACGTGAAACTGCAGTTACCGAGTTTTACAATCATACAGTTTATAACGCTTAGCTTTTTTAAAAACTTTTAAAAATCTATCCTGTTCTACGAAGTATTGAGCATTCTTTAACGCTTTGGGTTTAATTAAGCATAAATATAATCACTTAAGAATGAGCTCATACGTACTGCGGTTCAGTCAGAACTCTCTCAATAGTGTGTCCAAGGTCCTTTGGGTTGGTAGTATGAATATCAACTGATAGTCCCATGCCACGCTCTTCTACCTTCCGGGCGTTATCAAATTGGTCAACGAACAGAGGTACAGCAACAACAGGTATCCCATGGTACCCCGCTTCGTACATACTATTCACTCCCATGTGTGTTATAAACAGACGGGTCTTCCTGTGGCCCAGCAGATCATTTTGGGGAAACCACTCAACCATTTTCGTGTTGGAGCCAAATGAAGGTGGAACATATCCTGGAGGCATGTGCGGAGTTCTGAATTAATTGCGGGCTAAATACCGGACATGCGTAACAAAACACCATAAAAACGTTGAAGCTAAAAAATGCTAAAATTTAAGACCATGCTAAAAAAAATAAGCTTTAGGCTAAGAAGAAACGTTCGTTTCGACAAATCTTGACAATGTAACGAAGCATGCAGGGACCCCCTATCGTGAGAAGGGAGCCGGGCAACTAACATTTGAAGTTGGGTTCACATATAAATTAACTTTGTTTTGGGGAGCAGCCTTTGAACGTCGGCACAATTCAATTCCAAAAATATTGATCAAGAACGCTTTTAAGAACTATTGAAGTTGAAAGTATGAAAAAATAATTAAATCGTTTAGCCTCAGCTCGCACCCCCCCCCCCCCCTCCAAAAAAAGGGTTGACGTTTTTATAAAATTAAGGGTGATTTTGAAAAAATATTATGTATTCACAGTCAAAAGACTAGAGAAAGAAATCAACATAGCCAAGTTCCTTTTATGTGGATCGATCTGGTGTATATTACAAGGAACATCAGTTTCGTGCATCAATGCAGAATCAGACAAGAACTGATAAATGACATAGAAACCTGGGGAAGAAAATTAAGAGTGCGTGGAAAGGGAAAGAAAAAGAGATAAGAAGATAATAATGCGTAAAAAGTAGGCGGCATTGAAAACTTGTAAAACCAGTGACAAGAGAAATAAATTAACCTTGTTTAATCATTTAATATTTATATTATAGAATAAAGGGCAATAAACATGCAAGAGATATTAAAAATGATAAATAATTACACTGGAGTGAAAGAAATATAAATCAGGTAAAGATTTGAAAATTTCCAGTGGTATCAATAGAAGTGAACTAACCTTTTACTTTCCACAAAACCTTTTGCTTCAACTGTGCAAAAGTATCTGCCAGCATGTTCATCACTTCGGGTTCCAGAGCTGAGACCATTGATCCAAACGAGACAATAATCAGCCCCGCATCTCCTGAACTGGACACAAAATCCTCCATTTCGCTGTTCAATGCACCCGCAGGTCCTGGCATTAGCGGGCCAACTAGTTTTACTCCTGTGGAGCATTTTGCAAAAATAGGTTTTAAACATATACCTTAAAACTGCGGTTAAAAGCCCTTCCCCCAGCAATAAGCTCCTCCGGTTATAAGCCACCCCCCTCCCCTCCCTAATTTTTTTAATGATATTACTTTCACAAAAAGATGTACAACTTCCAGTTGAAAATTATATGTGTTCATTGCTATACACTTGTTACACGTAAAATACCCACAGTAATGTATGTTAATAATAACAAATGAAACTTATTGATTTATTGTTATACTTAAAAGCCTAATAATTTAGAAAAATAATTTTGAATGTTAGTCTTGATTTCCTTCTTAACTGCTCATTCTGGAACGTATCTCATGCGGTACCACTTGTAGGCCTTGGCGGATTGTGCTTCTAAAAGTGGCATATTATGCTACTAGCAGTGCTCAAAATTTTGCTAAATTATGCCAAAAACTACGCCAGAATTCCCAAATTATGCTCCTGATTTCCGAAATTATGCCCACAAAATGACGTAGATTCTGTACATAGAGGCGCGCAATAAGGACACCAATTTATGTTTTTCAAATAAAATGTTGTTTTAAATGTATTTGTGTTTTATGGCAGTTTGGCTTGGTCCTCAGCTGTCTAAATTAGCTCCTCATATCTCTTAACCGTTTGTAAAATGCCTTCAACGACTTAACGATCACTCTATATATTGACTGAACCAAAAGAATGTAGTACTCTCTTGATCTAAACTAACTCAAACTGTAAAGAACTACAGCATCAATCCACGAAGTAAATTAACTTGTCTTGAATTTTATGAATATAAGCTCCAAATATTTCCTAGTTATGCTCGTTTGAAAAATTATGCTTTTTTGCTCCAATTATGCCAAAAATTATGCTAGCACAATCCCCCAAGGCCTAACCACTGGTGAGCCTCAAAACCCCCTGTGATCGTACATAAACCCGGGACTACTCGGGCTTTTATGTTATTATATCTTACATGAACAATATTCTCATAACCTTTGAACTATGATATACTTTTACAACAACTGTTACGATAATAAAATTATGCATTTTGCAAAAACAAAACTAATGCTAATGTCACGAAAATTATAATACGAGAAACGTGGATGCAGACATTTGTCTTTTTTTCTTTTTAGTAAAACAAGTAGTTTTTTAAGATTTTCGCTTTATAATTTTTGTAGTCTGAAATGGGTAATAGCAACCTAATTGCGTTTGTCCGCTAATCATGGTCATTTATTTTTTTTCCTTTTATAAAACTAATGTTTTGTGTTTTTGACCAAAAAAAGCATTTTTCCATGACTGAGAAATCAAAATACCAACTAGATTTTCAAAAAGTCATCAAAATTATGAATATTTTGAAACTTGAAAGTTGTTAACCTTCTCTGCTGGGAGGAGGAGTGGGTTGCTACAAATCCGCCCTTTAGATTTTTTCTAGTGCCATTTTTAAGTCTTGGCCATTTTTTTTATTCGCTCATTTACCCACCCTTTGTCTACCTGCCCACTTACTGATTCATGAGAGAACAAAAATCAAAAAGTTTGCCGGAGAGTGGGTTGGGTAGAGGTGCAACAACTCCCCCTCCGCAGAGATAGAAACCTCATGTTCAACGGTTGTTTAGCAATGAGCGAAATCGGTAATGCCTCTTTCAACAACCTGGAGGAATAGGTCGTGCATACTCCAGGGCAAAATCTGTTTGGACGAGGACCAGCTCAGCAGCCGCTATGGAATCTTGCAAGCTCCTTCCATGTTTGATGTTCCTTCTCTTTTTGAATTCTTCAAAATATGAGGAATGCACGTGGAAATACACCGAGGTAACAGCTCTTAACATGGCCCACATCAGCACATTCTTGACCCTCTCTAAGAATGTCATCTTGCTAGCAAGGCGTGACATTGTTTGTGGTATATAAGAAAGGGGCGAAGGAACACCGTGCGTTGGTCCGACCATCATCATGGACATGTGAAACTCGACTCTTGGTACATCTAACAAATCTGCAAGAAATACAGCACCAAAGAAACCGGCATCACTGACAATGAGCTCAGCACCGGTGCACTGGTTTGTAATGTCGGTCTTGTTCAGAAGACTCTCTGCAGCAATCTGTTCATTGTTTAGAAAAGAAAGTATTTCCTTTAAGACTGCCAAAGGTAAGATATCTTTCATCATCTGATCTGGTTGAATTTCATCTCCAACGGGCAATTTGTACACTGAGGTCTTGGCATTTTTAATTTGAAGATGTTTGTGAGTCGAGCTGATGATGAAGTGTACCTGCAATTAAACACAGAAGACTAGCCATAAGGAGGATGTTATTTTAAAAGGTTGTATTTGTTTATCTATACTTCGGAATAGAAATGTACAGCCAGATCGATTCAAAAAATCATTTCAAAATTTTAAATTATTCTTATAGAATACAGCTATTGAAATGAATCAAGTTCATAGTTTTTTTTTGTTTTTACTACTAGGCCAGACCAATTTAATTTTCGGTAGCACGGATATTTTTTAAAAGTCTGAGGGGTAGGCGAGTCGGTCGGTGAAAAAGCGAAAAGTTTAAAAATTCTTAAATTTTTCTGTTGATGTGACAATCTTGCACATTCCTTTCTGATAAAAATAATATTGTCATTGAAATAATAAGGTCTAGTTGTTAGGTACAAGGAACAAGCCAGTTGATCTGACACTGTGGCGTAATCTGCAAAATCGTATATCATGACGCCTGTGGTTACTTAAAGAACTTTTGGTTTAGCCTGTCAAGTTATTTGTTTTGTTCTCACGAATCTTGGTCTCTTAGTTGGGCTCCTGAAACAAATTTAGAGATAATACACGGTTTTGCAGACTACCTCGCCCCTGATTGGCTAATTCCAAAAATTCATAGCCATTCAGCACTTTTTTTGTCACTTTTTGTGAAGCTTTGATCGGCTGTTTAGATTTTTTCAAAACAAAATTCACAGCCATTTGGTTCATTTTTTTCCAGTTTTTTTTTTGTCAAAATAGGATCGGTCGGATTCGTACAAATGAAAATTAATTTGGCCATGGGCTGGCCTTAGCCTTTATATTATTATAAGAGAATTGAGCCCTGCATAGCCCTGCATAGCTCTCCTCAAACGTACTTGTTACTACTATTACTATATCTTTTTTCTCACTATTTCTTTTTATTATTATTATTATTATTATATTATTATTATTATTATATTATTATTATTATTATTATTATTATTATTATTATTTTACTATCATTATTATTTGTTTGTTTTTAACTTGGTTATTCCTTGTTGTGTCTACTGCTTGTTTAGTTTAACTTCTGGACTTGATAACTTCAGCAAATTCAATTCTTCCTGAATAAAGAAAAATGTCGGCAAATGGCTTAACTCATATTAAGACTTGCATGACCAATTTTATAGGGCAACGTTATTCGACGCGGGTTAGAGTATAAGGAGCGAATATCTCGACGAATATCCAATCTTCAGTGGAACATTTGGAAAATCGAATGAACCTGATGCGAACTAGTTGGCTTCGAGAAACTTACGAATTTCGGGACACGTCACTACACGACTGATAAAAATCGTGCTTGTTATCAATGATGAATAAATTGCTATGAAAAGCTTGAATAGACTAAGGTAAATATGAACGTCAAGATTTATTTTTCAATTTTGACTCGAGCGAGTCAAAATTGTATATAGAGAAACTCGAAGTTGACGTTTAGCCCGAGTTATCATTGCTCAAAACCTGGTATGAGCAGAAAAAGGCCAAAAGAAAAAAGATATTTTAATATCTTTTTTAAAAAAAGATTTAAAAAACTGCAGCATCTTCAAAGCAGTCTACATATTAAAGGAAAATTTAGTTGAAGCCACGCCTATACTGCCAACTCTGAGAGTCTCTCCCCCGGAAACTTCAGCTCTTAAACATAAGGCTCACGTCTCTTTATCGAGACCTTCAATTGGATTCCCACTGTTTGGGATTTTAGGAAAGGCATCGAAAACAGTGGTCCATACCAAATCGAGATGGCACAACGGATCCAAGGTCTAGCGTCTCAGAATGCTCCAGGAGCTTCACTGGAGAATACTCGAGCAACAAAGATTAGATGCTTAACCGACAATGTTGTTCAAAATCACAAACAACCTTGCCGCAGCTGACCCAGGCTGCTATCTGCAACATCCAATCGCCAAACTGGGAGTGTGCTGCGAACGTACACGCCCACTCCTCTGTTCCAGTCCCAACTACTATAACCTTACTCACACAGAGACGTTCCTCTTACCCAAGAACACTTATCCAATGGAACACTTTCCCACCAGATATCCCTAGTGACTCCCCAAACCCAGTCCAGTTTAGAAGCAATGCTCACGCATCTCCTTTTAATCATCTTTATGTCACACCTAAAATACCACCTTTTTAACACTCCGTTTTGCTCAAGCAAATAAAACCCCAAAAAATGCTGATCGCCGCGTCATATTTTAGGTGGTCCACTACAACTGGAACAAAAAACGTAAAAATCCACTTTTTTGACATAAACTCATTCTTATAAAACATGTTGTGATATTAGTAGACAAACAAGATCATATTATTGAGCCTTGGTTACCATGGCAACATGATAGGCCAGTTCTTCAGCCATTTAACTACTTATTTTACAAACCTAATAAGTCGCATATACTACAAAGACTTAAAATAAGTTTAGTGATCTGAGATCGGAGGCAGACCTCAGAGTGTACCGTTTGGGCTGTTTTTTCTGATTTTTAATGAAAATAAAAACGGAAGACTCCTAGCCTAAAGCTCCCAAAAGCTCAAGTTCTAGGTTTATCCCTGAAAAGGGTAGGAGGCTAAGGGACGGACTATTAGATTTTTTTTGGGG
>JAOBYE010727009.1:0-10179 GCA_025403585.1 Parazoanthus swiftii | reverse complement strand
AGACTATAACATCACCAACTGACTACAACTTTTCACTTGACTCTGAAGATGACTTCCGCACAGGTAGTCGAAACGTCGGTCACCAAAAACAGTTCTTCTGAGAACTACTCTCACCCGGACGATCACACCACACGAAACACAGAAAGCACTATACTATCATTTTTTATCTTTCGAACGCTTTGATTGGACGAACAGAATAGGCTTTGGGGCGATAGAACTGATAGACGGGGAAAAGAGAGAAATTTTGTAGTTTGGCTTGTTCCGATGTGAATTTCGATGGTTACGACCTCTGTTTCGCTGATTCCGGTGGTTCCGTTCCGGTGGTTTTGCTGGTTACGCTGGTTCCGGTGGTTCCGTTCCGGTGGTTTCTTTTCGTTGTTCCGGGTTTTACCACATTCCAGTAGGATACGGCTTGGGTCGAGTAACAATATTTGAGCACGAAGGCCAGTCAAGGCCTGCAAAACCTTTTGGTACGATAAAAACATCCCTGCCAGTTCCCGAAGAATTCAACTTTACCTTCTTAAGATATCCCCGAACCATTCCCTGCATTTTTAAACATCAGCGGCACCCTGTCAAACTTTTCGCCGATCTTCGTCCAGCAGTCCATCTTAATACTTGTCTGAGTTGTCTTTATAACTTTTACTGTACTTATTGTAAACACAGTCGTATTTTTGAATTTCTTCCATGAAGAAGACAGCATTTACTAGCTTTCATTTCTCCATTGTACGCCATTTTGAAGAATGTGAGAGGAAGTGACGAGTTGCAATACCGGATGTCTTCATTGTATGCATTGTACTCTGGGAAGCATTTTTGTCGTTACCGTCGCTACTAACATTTTAAGTGGTTTCCATTAACAAAATACGCTGTCGCTACTATCGCAACTGTCGCTGAGATAGAAGTTTTTCTATCTCAGCGACAGTCATCGCTACTGTCGCTACTGTCGCTGAAGAGTGTGTTTCCATATGTCGCTACCGTCGCTGAAACACGTTTTTCGACGACAGTGGCGACAGTAGCGACGGGAGCGATTATATGGAAACCGGGCTTTAATGAACTCTTGCATATTAAACAGATATTGAATAAATGTAATTTGACAGCTCATTGAGAACTTTCAATTGATTATTTATAAGTAAAAAGACCTGTTACTGTAATGTATTTGCCCATTTAAAAAACCAAAAAGAATTGACTGTTATTTTCAATAAAAGACCAGCATTAAAGTCAATATAAGTTAGATATTATAATATTACAAAGTAATATGCCACTGATTGACTTGCTGATTTTGCAAGTCTCATATTTGTAGAACTTTGGCTAAGTTTTTAGGAGCTTCCAGTTTTTTTCAAACCACTAGACAATCGTCAGCTGCTTACACTTTAGCAAGTCTGTTCAAGCACATTTGAATTTCGTTAAGTGAACCAACAACAAAAACGATTTAATATTTTCGTATCTCCAAGTCACATTAAAAATTTGACAGGTTTTTATGTATCAGCAGCTAGCCTTGTGTTATAGGCATGTATATTGCTGACTTTGGCCAAAAGAAATTAAAACAAGAAGAAGAGTGATTGATCTTAAGAGAAGTGAATCAAATTTGAAATAATTAGATAATAATTAACAGCAACTTTTTGTTTACAATAGTTATACTACTTTAAGTTAACTAATAAAATTAACAAATATAAACTTTCAGAAACACAATGTTGAGGTTTCCATGGTTTCCATATGAACTGATTGAACAAGTTGTGGTCCATCTTCCACCATCGGATGTTTTGAATTGTCTTTGTGTATGTAAACAATGGAAGGTTAGTAAATGTACTTCAGCCAAGGTTCAATTCATTTCTTATTGGTGAGTAACTAAATTGAAATGCAGCCATGCAGTAACCTTGAAAACAACTTTGATGAACTTAAGTAGATGGTATCCTTCAAAACCCAGAAGTGGTTAGTTTACTGCAGGCAAAACTGTGCAAAGATTATCTATCTATCTATGTCTCTGACTTAATATCTTTGAAACCTTTGTCTGCTCATAGACTTTGTTCCAACTTTAAACTTTTACTTTTTTGTATCAGTATGCCAGAAAAGATGTTGGCTACAGTTGGTCAGACAGTCTAGTTTTCGTGGCTGCTGCTCCTCAAGCAGCTAAGGGCATGGTTGGCCTCGCTTAACTAATATAAGCAGGGATTTGATTGAATCTACTGTAATTGAACCAGGACTGCTGAAACACTTCTCAGTGAACACTTTTGTCAGTGACATAGCAGAGCTAGAACAATTACCATACTAAATGTTCACTTCTTGATCACTGAAACACCTCATAAAGACAATACCGGTACATGTACACGTCTATTACCAGCATTTACATGTGACTGGGGATTATTATAATATTTTTGTTTGACAGTTGTACAGGGGCTTGAAAACTCAACATTCAAACAGTTGTTCAACCCATACTCTGAATGGGAAACCCCTTTTAAAACAGCACTAAAGCACACCATACCTGTGTTTTTTATTATATGGGACTACCCCCCCCCCCCAAGTTTTACAGTTATTTTTTCTAGTCATTGCTTTTTTTCAACACAGGCTGTCCTATCTGTAGAGAGGTTCTGGAAGAGGTACACATATCTTCAGTGTGATTTCTCAGATGAGGAAGAACCCACAGGCAATCTGTTGTCTTGGAGTGGGGATCATTGGATGTGCTATTGGGACCCACACGGTGACAAGAACTCACAGTACGTGTTTGAGACTCCTCCCAGGAGATGGAAGAGTATGGGAATCATTCATCCTGCCTCTTTTGATGTCTACAACTCAGACAACATTCCATGCTACAAGGATTTTCTGAAGTGTGTGTTGATCTTGAAGAAAATGGGTCATGGATCACTTGTTGAACACCTTTTGTTCTGTGGTAAGAAAACTAAAAAGACTAATTAGTCAGAACAGAGTTCCAGGTAGAAAAAACTGGTTATAATGCATATCCTCAGCAAACTTCAAAAGGAGTGTACAAAGCTGCTTTGGTTTATATGATTTGTTAAACAAACCATGACCTGTGCAAATTGTTTTAATTATGTGTGAAATTTCAATACCTCAGTCTATATTTCGTGCACAGTCAAGGCCAACAAACAAAAGTGATAGGGAATAAGATCATACAACAAAGCAACTGGCTAAATTTTGTAACTAGCTCACTCTAATAACTATGATCAGAAGTAGATCATATCTGTAAAGCATCAGAAGTGTTCAGCAATGTCTGGCTGTTCCAAACAACTAAATTTTAGTAAGTAAATTAAGTCAGGCTGCTTGGAGATGTGAACTGATTTTTCCTTCTTGTGCTGAAAGTAATGTCTTTCAACTAGTGAATGCTGAGACAAAGATAATTATTGTATCATCCACCTCTATTTTACATACAGGTTAAATACCTACATACTTACTCCAGCTACAACTGAAGCCCAATCTGCCAGACTACTTTTTCATTCAGTTTTCAAACAAACTCTATAATTATGCTTTCCTCCTTAGTTGCTAGATAATAAAACTAGTTTTTTCAGTTTCTCATTTATCTCAGATTTCTTCTGTGTTCACATCTATGTGTCTAAAGCCGGAGATCAACAATATTTGCCTTTCATTTCATTCAATTTGATATACAAGTAACTACATCAACCAGCTATGACTTCATATACTGTATTTTATTATATCCCAAAAATTACATTAGGGAGGACCATCTCAAGTAAGCCTTAAGTGGTTTGCAATGGTCCCTCTTGCCATCTTGCCAAGTTGGTAGATTATTGTATTTTGGAAATTGCAAATAACCCTTAAACATTTGGGCCTTTTTGGGTTTTTTGAGAAATACCAGCTTCGAGGGGGGGGGGGGTCACAGTTACAGATTTAAGCTAGCCATTTGGAATGTAAGCAGCTTTAACCTTGTAATTAAGAAATCAGGTGCTATTGTAACAGTCATTGGAAAACATGGCCGCCATCTTGGGTTTTTCGAAAATTTTATTTTTAGCAAATTTTAGCAAATTATATTGATTTAAATAGAAAACATGTATTTATAGGCTCAAAATAGCAAAATACTCAAAAAGAAATGAAATAATTGAAAACAGAATATATTTTGTGAAGAAATTTCCATTTCTTGATTCAAACTTCAGTTTGCATAATTAATTTTGCATAAATTATAAATGATGACATCGTCCAATCAACATCCGAAGATGTGTTATTAGTTAGACTAAAGATACTGCAAGTTTCATTGGAATTGCTGCAAAGCTTCACAATTTAGGTTGGAAAAAACTAGGGGGGTGTAGTACCCCCCATAAACGTTTAAGGGTTAATAAACTGAAAACTTGAAAATCTGAATCATATTTTGTGTGCTAGATAAGAATACTATTAGGGAGAGTTTATTTTCTGAAATTTTTTCTTTGTTTGCAGAACTTCAAGGGAATGAGTCAGGGGGAACAAGAAATTTAGAGGTTTGCTTGTTTCCATGGCAACAAGATGGTTTGCCTGATGACAGAGACATCGGAAGAATTTTTACTTTTAATAAAGAGATGGTTAATGACTATTCTTCCCTCGCTGAAATCCAGGACCAAGTTCTTGAAATAGAAATCAGTGAGGAATATAGTTCTACGGAAACTACAATTATCCTTGGTGACGGAATATATGCTGAGGTCAATGATAATGGAAAGATTCATGACTTTTTTCGCTGGTTGCAAAAAATCTTTGTGCCATCGGTAAACATTTTCCTGGGGTCAACGAGGATGAATCCTGTACCACTCTTCATTCTTACCAGACTTGCCCCAGGGTGGGTGGGAGGGTTCATTACTTGGGTTACTAATACTTAACCCTTTTCACTCCAACCGAGTTGAATAATATCTGTCGTACAGTATCATTTTAAATAAATATGTTGACTGTTTTTGAGAGTATTGAAAAGGATTAATTATCACTCCAAATTCACTTGAGGCCCGATTAATTAAACGGATCAGTTTTTACCAATATTTTTGGACGCGACGTATCGCCATTGGATCCATCTGGACCTTGTTGGACGATAATGGATAAAGTTTGAGGAACTTAATTGTTTCAGTTTTGTGAACATTTTAAAATTGGTTTTATTGTTTCATTATGTCGTAGTTTTTAGATCATTGTAATTTTTGTAGTTAAGATGTAAAGGTAAAGCGACTTTATTTAACGAGGGCAACACGTGATAGTAGTTAACTGATAAATTTGTGGCGCTCGGTGCTCACCTTACCCCCCTTCCTCTGACAGTGCTCCGGACGTTTTACGGGTATTTAAAGCTTAAGCAACACAGAGCAGAAAAAAGTCGAAACAGACGTCGGAGTCACCGAGGATCGAACCGGGGACCTCCAGCTCCGAAGGCCGCGCACTAACCAACCGAGTTACGCCTGTTTCTAGTTCTTTTTGTTCTTTGCACACCAGTACTATGTTTGTAAGGTACCGCAGCGAAAATTCGTATGTTAGAATAATTTTTAATTATATATTAGATGCGAACTTCATGTAATGTAAAGGACTGACGAACCTCGCAAATACCGCAAACTGTGCTTATAAAGCTGCAAAAGTTAAATGTAATCATGTTTCAAAAACAATTAATTAAGTCAATAAAGTAATATATAATTTAATACCAAGCCGTCGAAAAAGTTATTTGCTGACACTTAATGTCCGATGTTCAGTCGTTAGGTGTTTACAAAGGAGTGCTGACTACACCCTTTCCCCTTAACACCACCACTATTTTGTCCATTTTTATTGTACAGTCAACCATCTAAGTGGCAGTCATAGGGTTGAAACTCACGACTGACGTCATAGGGTTCCCTGAGAGGTGCACAAATGATGTCACAGTGTGAGCAATGAAGCTTCGTTCTGTTGCTGAGGATTGGCGATATGGTGAATACTTGCACGTCTCATACTAGACAAAGTTTTCTTCGTTTATGGGAGGTGAATTGGCAATATCATTAACGTGCTCGACGTCTGGTTAGCTTCAGGTATAATGACGTGAAGTATAACTTAAGTATATTTTCCAATCTATGAGTAAAAGAGTGCAACGTATCAACATTACAGCCCTTACCTCTTGTGACCTTAGTCAGATTGGGTGACGTCACTGAGATAGAGCCCAGTTATTGCACTGCAGATTAACTATATTTTTTAAAACTTAATGCCGCCTCTAGCCCCCCTCTCTCTTTAGCGTTTTAACAAATCTATTTTCCGAAGGCCTAAAGTCAGTGATTAATCTATTGGGCATGTTCTTATTCCAATTTTAGAAAACTTTAGTTAAAGCTAACTAAACGACCCTGTAAAAATACTGGATTGCAAATAAATATAAAAATCACGATTATGCGCTTGCGTTGGTGCGCGCGCGTCAGTTTTGGCGGGAAAACTATTTTCGGCGGGAAAACAACTGGTACGCGCGCGCTCCCAGCTAGTTAAAGGTCACCAGCACCAAAAAACTTCCTGTTTTTGATGATTACTTGCTTGCTGCATCATTCATTTAAACCGATATCATAAAACATCGTCCAAGTATTCTTGTTTATATTAACTACAATAACTGATTCCGAGACGAAAAATGGAAAACTCAACGAATTCATCAAATAATTCACGATCACGTCCTCAAAACTTCAACTCTTCACTGACTTCAGCTTCATCGACCCTTCAAAGAATGAATCGATCTTCTTCAAGCCTATACACCCCAAACAATAACACTGCTCCACAGAGTCGAGTAGCAATGTCCTGTCAATCGGCAAACACGGATTGGACTTCATCAAGTGATGAACGAAGTAAAAGAAGATTGTGCAATTCCGTTCCCCAGCGAGTTCTAGGTTCGGCTGCGAAGAGATCTTGCTCTTTCACAGAAACAGACAGCAGGCAGGGATCGTCTACAAGTCGCACAATGACCGCCACAGAATCTGAGGAAGAAGACGGAGAATTATCAGCACGAGAGATAGAGCAACACAGAGGCAACCAGGGGTCAACAGAATTTGCTGGAGATGAAGGGCAAACTCGCATTAATGTAGGTTGTTTCTGATGTATTCTGATCACACAATGGTCTCATTTTTTCTCCATCTCCGTCTGGGCCCATTTCCTCTTTGGGGCTATCGCTTAGTGGATTAGCGAAGATTCAGTTAATGTAGTTGTCAGGAAACCTGCTATATTGTGGAGTAAAAGGGAACTTTAGCGAGAGAAAATTTGTCAGCGAGCACAGCTAATTTTCACTTCTTTCACTTTCTTTTCTCAACACAACAAGTGATCAGCTTCCTATCAGGCAATTATTTATGAGGCGAAGTTTAATCAAAAGAAAGGAAAAAAAAAAGGAACCTAGTTTTCGATTTGTCTCAGCGTTTTATAAAAGATTCTTTATATAAAATAGTGAAAAGATAAACACAAAGATCTAGCAAATACCACATAAAACATTTACTGAAGGCATGCTTCGCGCTGCAGTTTGAAGCCACTGTTAAAAATGGGCGGGAAGAAACATTCGTGCATGGCATTAACTATAGACCGACAGTTTATGTTGCTTTACAGTCCAAGAGATGATGATGATGATGATGATGACAATGAGTGCTATCTCCTGTGTATAGAATGATAAAAATCTTAAGTCTGGTTGAAACGCTAACCTGAGGGCAACCTTCTTTAATGGCCAACCATTTATTTTCGTGGACGGGGTGTGGGCGGGGAGGAGCTGTAAAACCATAGTTTGCACGATCGAATATTAAAGATGAAAAGCTGTTTGCAAGCTTCAAAGCCGGTTTCCAAGACTTAAAAAAGTATATATAAAAAGATGATAAAGAACTTGCAGCTTAAACATGGACGACAAAAAGAACTTGCAAGAAATATATTTTTCAATCCCCCTTCCCTCCTCCCCCCCTCCCCCCATCACCCTCAAGATATCAAATGGTCCGGCCGTCCTTTTCTCCTCTGCTGGAGTATGGAATGGTGTAGGTTAGGGTCTGCTTAAAAATCTTAGTACTAACACAAGGGCCACCTTCTTTATCTCATCTGTTAGAGTGTTTTGTCCGCTGTCTGGAGTGGCGGCAAGCTTGGAGCAGCTTACTACGACACAGAAACATCACAAGTACTCATGCTTATGGATGTTATCGAGACCACTGACTTTCAGTTTTTGAAGAGAGGTAACCATAATGTTTTTGTGGTTTTACTAAGGGAAATGAAGTTGATCACCTATTACAACATACTAACTTTCTCGTTTGAAATGTTTTATAAATCAGCTAGTGCTTTTTTTCAAGATTGTCTTTCCGACCTTTTACTTAGACTTAGTTTGCTTTGCACCTCCATGTTACACAGTGCAGTGACTTCTGTGGCAACTTGAAAGAAGTGACTGCAATTTTGGACAAAAACAACGGCGTTAACTGAGTGCTCTAATTAATATAAGTTAATGCTTATTTAATAAGGCTATATTAATTAAGATATTAAAGTATAAATGATAGAAATGAACGGCATAGTTCTACTGCATAGGACACAACTGACACAGCACATGATATAAACCACTTGTCTGTCTCTTGTTGGGCTTTAGTTAAAGAACAGGTGCAGCCAGATGCCATCATAACCAGTTCCAAACAGGACGAAAGATTTCTTAGAGCGCTGAAAGGAGAAGGTAAACTAAAGCAGTATAACAATGTTTTACTATTTTATTGAAAATAATAAGAACATAATCTAAATCATACGACTGGGCATCTTGTCTAGCATACATCTCAAGTCTCTGTAAACGTAACCATAGTAACTAAAACTCTGTCTCAACTATTAGTATACTCATTGTCACTGCCTAGCATGGCCCAATGACAATGTCCTGGGACCCAGTGAAATTGAGCAACTTTATTTATTTATTTACTTTTTTTACAAGATTCGCCGTAATCGGCAGGGACTTCCCACAGAGATGATACTCCGCCAACGGGCTTTCAATGAAGAAATGAGATTACAGGCCACAAACCCGGCATTAGCCTACTCTTATCGACGAGTTTAAGTCCCCCGATAGTACGTCGAGAGACTAGACCAACGGTTTAACGCTGTTCACGGACGCTGTGGCAAAAGAAGGTCGCCCAAAGTTCAACCCTCGACCATGCAGGCCGGGATTGAACCCGAGAGCTTCTGATTGGCCGTCAAAGATCTTACCAACTGTGCCAACCTGCACACTTCAACGTCTTCTAAAGTTGCAGTCCAATGCCTGTTAATTTAAACATTGCTTTTTTTCTTACATCTAGAGAGTGACAGCAACGAGGAACCAGTGATGAGCACCAAAGAAGTGGAAGTTCTACCAAGTGTTGATTTCTGTAAGAACCCATTATTAAATACACATTAAATACAAAACGAACATTCTGCAACGACTAAGTCCCATTTTGAGACTTCCAATAGTGGATTATATATGTATAATGAAGGTGTTGTCGGCAAATATCACGAGGTAAATCTCTTTTGCTATGACTTACCTTCCTTACTATAGCTATTATAAATGCTTTGGTTTTACAATTTGTAATACCAAGATGTAACCGAAACCGCCAAGTTTTGTCACTCCTCCTGCCCCAAGGCCAAGAACGGTTAGCCTGTAGTTGGTACCATGTGCATTTAGTGGACTTACCTCAGTGATGTCACTTAGCAAAAAATTCAATGCCTGTTTACAGCGTTTGAAGTGTGCAAGAGACGGATCGTTTGCCTGAACAGCCTTCCTGGAACGCCGCCTCACTTGACAGACGCAGAGAGGACTTTGTATATGAACTCGATAGTTCCTTTTGACAGTCTCAACATGGTATGCAGTTACACTTCACATCTCCTTGCTTGTTTATAGATATTTGAATTGTACAGACAACAATTCGTTTTTCAAAATTTCTCAAATAGAATTCACGTATTATCGACACACGACTACATAATACAGAGTTTTGAACAGGGGTACTAAAAGTCCGTAATAGAGATAACACTTCGATTAATGACTTTAAAACAAATCACCAAAATATCAATTATTAAATAAAATAGCTATATTGCACTGCTGATTTTCATACTTGAACTGCATGGCTCTTTTTCCATTTGTAAGTCCTAGATTTACCAAGTACTATATAAGATTATAGAGCTATTTACAAACACTGAATTTCCTATTCATAACAAAACTACTGATCTTTAGATTCTGAAATTGTTTGTATTTGTATTTGTATTTGTAAGCAGTATTTATACAGGACCATCCAGTTTAGCATTGCTAGTTTAAATGGAGTC
>JAOBYE010726998.1:0-10179 GCA_025403585.1 Parazoanthus swiftii | reverse complement strand
CCACCTTATTATTATTATTATTATTATTATAACCATTCAGTTCATTGTTTAATAATTGTTCTGTTTTTTTCAAAAGCAGGTATGAAGATGACAAAGCATCTAACATCACAAAGTCCCAGTTGTTCGCGGAAGAATAAAACTACCGGCTTGTGTAAAAGGGAAAAGAAGGAGTGACTCAATTTTATAATTGATGATTTTATCACAATGACGGCATCGCATCCTCCCCAACTTTCGCTAAGTTAAAACCTATTCAATTAATGCATCGTCTCCCATTTTAATCAGTTCTACTCTCCAAACCAACCTCCCCTCAAAATGGAAATAAAATAATTGCATTACTTACTGTCTCGTGTCCTCACTCTACTTACGAGTCTGACATCAAAGAACATACACGCATCTAACCACCCCACATCACAGGTCATGGGAAACCTGGAAAGTCATGGAATTCTACAAAATCGTTTTCGAGGCCTGGAAAGTTATTGGATTTTGATTTGGGTAATGGAACATCCTGGAAAATGAAAATTACCGTATAAAAACTTAAATGAAAAAGACGAAACAGAAACTCGTCAGATTTCGCTTACGGAAAGCTAGATTCAATGATATTAGACGTATAGGTAAATACGTGTAAGAATTTTCTTAAGACTAACTTTTTTCTCTTAAAAATATTTACCATGCTGGAAAATTTTCATATCGAAAATGGTTTTTGATATATTGCAAAGAAACAGGTGGTCAAATTAGGTTGTGGCGATTTCGGAAAATCCATATAATTTCTCAGGGTCGAAAGAGTACGAACCATCCGTCAGCAATACATTTTTGTTCCACTTTTCCCCATTTAACGATAAACATGAAAATATTTTCCAGGGGTGGATCCAAATGTACGTGAAAAGGGGGTAAAAGATGGCGGGATGTAAAAGAAATTTGTGCTCCGAATGCACGTTTTTTTAAAATTATTTCCAAAATTTTCAACGAAAATTCCCAAACTCGACTTTCACCCCTCGCCTAACGGCACCGGTTTCCGCGACTGTATGTTTTCTTTTTTTCTGTAGGTATTTCTACCAAATTGAGGAAAAGGCAGGATGTTTTACGGATATTGGACCATCTCATTTGCCCTTCAGTTTTCCGAAGACACTTTAAGTTTCTCAATTTCTTATTCTTACTTTAGCGCGAAAATGCGGAAAAGGCGGTACATTTAGAAAAACAAACATTTCTTTTCTCCCCGGTTTTCCCAGCTGTTTTTATTTTCCCTACTGTTCTAACCTCAACAAAAACAAAATAAAAACCAGGAAATACTGAATACGGATATAGTTCCATCATCCCTTTTACCTCCGATTTTACCGATGATAATCTCTAATTCCTGTAAATCGCCTTTCTTGTGCTGCTATCTTTACTTCTAAAGGGTGAGAGAAACGGGATATTTTGTAAACGTGCTTAAACATTTGATATTATACCGACTACCTTCAACCTCCTTTCTGTCTCCAAAATAATGACAACTCAGACAAAGTCAGAGGAGTTCGAGTATCTTTCTTTGCCCCGGTTTCTGGACTGTGTCTTTCTCCCTTTCTGCTTATATTTCAGTGTTAAAATAAGAGAAGACAAACAAAATCGGGAAAGTTTGAAAATCTCTTTTATATCCTGGTTTCTGGGCTGTGTTTTCCTCTCTTTCTGCCTCTAAGTAAATGTTAAAATAAAGATTAGCTAGTCTAACAAATTCAGGAGAGTTTGAAAATCTCTTTTATATCCCTAGTTTCTGTGTTTTCCTCCCTTTCTGCCTCTATTTCAATGTTAAAATAATGATAAGAGAAACAAAGCCAGAACAGTTCGCTCATCCTTTTTTATCCCCGATTTCTGGACTGTGTTTTCCTCCATTTCTGCCTCTAATTCAGTGTTAAAATAATGATAAGAGAAACAACGTCAGGAGAGGTTGAGTATCTTTTTTATCCCTGGTTTCTGGACTGTGTTTTCCTCTCTTTCTGTCCCTTTTTTAGTGTTAAAATGATGAGAAGTCAAACAAAGTCAAGAGAGTTCGAATATCTTTCTATTCTCCGGTTTCTGGACTGTGTTTTTCTACCTCTATTTCAGTGATAAAGTAATGATAAGACAAACAAAGTCAGGAGAGTTTGAGTATCATTTTATCCCCGGTTTCTGGACGATGTTTTCCTCCCTTTCCGCCTCTGTCAATTTCTGTGTTAAAATAAAGACAGGTCAAACAGAGTCAGGACAGTTCGATAATCTTTTTTTATCCCCGGTTTCTGGACTGTGTTTTCCTCCATTTTTGCTTCATTTCAGTGTTAAAATAATGATAAGACAAACAAAGTCAGGAGAGTTTGGGTATCATTTTACCCCCGTTTTCTGGACTATGTTTTCCTCCCTTTCCGTCTCTGTTTCTGTGTTAAAATAAAGACAAGTGAAACAGATTCAGGACAATTCGAAAACCGTTTTTATATCCCCGGTTTCTGGACTGTTTTTTCTGCCTCAATTTCAGTGTTAAAACATTTATAAGACAAACAAAGTTAGGAGAATTCGAGTATCTTCCTACCCCCGCTTTCTGGACTGTGTTTTCCTCCCTTTCTGCCTTTAGATCTATTTCAGTGTTAAAATAGAGACAAGTCAAACAACGTAAGCCAAGGATACGTTTAGGCGCACACTTTGTTTTGAGTGCAACTTGGGGCAAGAACGTACATCTACTGATTTTTGATTACTTTTCAGTGCGCGTAATCGCTTCCCAAGGCTAGAGTTATCCTGCATTAGCTAACAATAAGCACTCTTTGAACTGAAACTGAAACTTTAGTGTGATTTATAAAGAATGTGGCCGCATCACTCATCAATAGCCTTCGAGTTTACTGAGCATTGTGCACGTAAAAACTGCAAAACAATATTACATATATGTCTATTCAAATATACTTGTGTAAACAAATGTCTAGCGGGAAAAAGCCGAGTAGGAAAAACTAAAATATAATTAAAAAACTGGCCTAGATAAACAACAAAACGAAAGATACCTCTTTCCGGCATCCAAAGATTATTACAGCCACAGATTCAAAAGTAAAACGTGCTTTAAAACTGTCAACTGTCCACAGATTACAATACACAAATGACGACCCCAAAACATGCCGCCATCTTGCTCCTTTTCGTCACTTGTTCAAGTTCCTTTCATCCGGGTCTCTACAAAAACGTGAGCCTGCGAACAGTTACATGTACATGATTATGTTTGAAAGTGAATTTTGCTGGATTTTTAGGTGTTCCGAGTGTATTTCTGACCACATGGTATTTATTGTCCTAAAGCATTGTACAAGGACACCCGGACTCGCGTTGGAGTGTTGGGTTTTGAACGGGCTTACACTATGACAAGATTTGAAATTAAAAAAAAATCCTGGCTTGTTTTGATGTTCTGAGTTCATTTCTGGAGAAAGGGTCGTCGATCGGGCTTACAGCATTAATAACTAGGGGGGGAAATGGACTCTTAGGGCTTGGTACGGTCCAATGAAGGTATAAATAGGCCGACTAACAGACACACGCCGGATTTTTTCTACAATATTGATCTTAGTTTTGGCAAATCCAGCCTTTTATTGTTTTTAAACAGGTGTCTATCTATATCGTATATATATTAACAATTATTGGACATGACCACAGAGGTTGGCTTCATCATAGTGCTAGTCGGTGTTTGAGCTTGGTTGACTTTCTCGGTCTTCCACAGACAACCCAAGTTCCAAGTTTGATGGTTGGGTTTTGGGTGAAAAACGTATAGACTCTCTACGGGAGTTAGTACGACTTTCACGTTATCGTAGAAATTCGGTATAAAATACATAAATAAAGTTTGCTCGCCATATCAGTCGTCGTCTTTTGTTCATCTCTGTACCTTCTGATAGTTCACAACTACCTTGCTCTATCTTCTCGACAGAGGCAAAGAACAACCTAGGCAAATTGGGAGTAGTGTACACCTTGTTAAATTCAAAATATGAATTTCATTGGCCAGTACTATGTATCAACGTACCCATTAGCAGCTATTGTTTATACTGGAGTTCAATGCGACCTCAGTTTTTACGTTAATGTTTTTAAAACCATCCTTTCTTAATCTAGGTGTATATAGCAGCTACTATGTATTGTTAGAGAAACTTTAAATGTCAGATATACATTATGTAAGTTCTAAGTAACTGAAAAAAAAACTTGGGTCTAAATGATATTGTTATGTTGCCAGCATGGTAATCCTGATGGTGTAACGCATGCCTGACTAGTAATCTTGGAGACTCGGGTTCGAGTCCCGTTTATAGAAAATAACCATAGTTTTTCGAAATGTGTACCGAACGATGCAGTGATAGACGAAAGCAGAAGAACAAGATATACGTTGATATTTTGAGCGTTCACTATTTTTTACACAACATGATGTTCACGAAATGTTTACTCGATATGACTAGCTTCTGCTTAAAACAGTGAGGGTAATATGTCGTTTCTATGGCAAAAGCGGACAAACAAGCTCACTAAGGGACTCAGTCCCATTAAATTTGTAACAGTCACTCTAAATATTGAGTTTTTGAAAAATAGTCTCTCCTGCAGAGACACATGACAATAGTTTTGCCGTGAGCCGGGAGGGAAAAAGATAGCTAGTTTTTAACTATATTTCTGGTGGTTTTGGATCAATTATTTATCATGTTTCAAAAATGTTTGCGAATAAAACAAATTTATTGTTGTTCCATTCTTTGAGCGTTAGTGCCTGAGATTTTAGTCAAGTGATTGTTTTTTGATCTGGTTAATTTCAAATCGTGGAAGATACTTTTAATTGCCGAAGTGTCATGGAAATTAGTGGAGTAAACTTAAAACTAGTTTAGTCAACCTTCCACTAATGTATTTCCTTCAGGCACATTCTTTTCTGGTAGCAAAATTTTGTTTCCTTGAATATGGCTACCTGTCAACTGTCAATCATTGCTATCGTGGGGAATTTAAGTAGCGAAGTGTTTCTAACAACCTGCTGAAACTAACCCAATTTAGTGACTTCAAGAATTGGAGGGACTTAACCCCAGGATAAAACTAGCTAAACTTGCTACATGTTGACTCGCAAGTCTCAAATTTATCTCCACTCCCGTAACTTGTTCGTTAGTCAACTTAAAGCGAGTCTAGAAAATAGCAAATGTAAGCTAACTTTCTTGATAGTTTCGCTCAAATATATCAAATAAATTTCTGTTTCCGTAGTATTATATACTTGGACAAAAAGCAAAGTATTCCCAAAAACAACATACTCAAATTTTCTCATTTTATTACACAAAACTAAAAACTGGAAGCACATAAAGTTCAATCTCTAAAAACTACTTCAACAGCGCTGTATAAAATGACACGAAAGACAACTAGTAAACTGGTTCTTTAGGATACCTTTTATAATGTTTTTACTTTTGCCACCCACCTAATCTAAGTGGAACCCACATTAGCGGCAACTATGCTAGCAAAACCAGAAGTATAGATAATGGTTCTTTTTACTCTCTTCAGTTAAATGTGACGCAAAGTGTTTTCTTATACACTCTAGTTATTGATTAGTTGGGATATGCTTGTAACATTTTAGCTGTTGAACGAAATGTTGATCTTTACTGTATTTTTTCAAAATCAAATATCATTTTGAAAGTGCCCGGAAAGTAGGTTGGAATTTGTTAAGCTAGATCACAGGAAAAATATTTTGTTCTTTAATTATTAATACTGCTGGTTCTCCAAGCAATTTATTGTAGTATGGAAAAACTTTAACTTCTTAACAGTCTGTTAAAACAAGTTTCATTCAGTTGAAAGGAAGCGTTCCTTAACGAAGCATCTCTAAAGATTGAAGTTGGTCGAGTCAAGCCGATCGTCAAGCCTTATTTTGCACCTACAGCAGTCCTTGGTAAGTAAGAAAATGGTATAAAACGCTTTTACCCTTCAGTTAAATTATCTACTGCTTTGATTTTATTTTACACGACAACGATGACATACGTAGTCTTTCCCTGATAAAAATATCTCATTTTATGAAAACTTTCGTAAGCAAGTTTCAAAGCGCAAACTTTTGGAGAGGCGACGTTTATTTAACCAGCTTACGTATGCAAGCGAACATTAAAAATCTGTAACAAAAGAGTAAAACAAAAATACTTTCAAACTTGATGTGTATCTGTGTTTTTTCCTCAGAACAACAACGATGTCCAACAAACTTTTTGTTCTTCTTTTCCTTGGGTAAGTTGCAGCGTATCTTATTCTTTGTATTAACACAAGACTTTCCTCGTAGTACTTTTGAGAAACAGTTTCTCAAAAATTTGCTAAAGTTGGGGGTTCTAGCTAAATACTGGCAAAGTTACAACAGAGATCAGTAAATGTCAATAGGGACATTTTATGCCAAACTATTCTTAGACAACGTGTTTTGCCTCGAAGGGTAGAAAAGAGATAAAACTTGCCCAATATTTCAGGCTATTTTAGTCCAAATTCTAAAGTGGCTGTTATCTCTGAAACGGAACTGACCCAAAGCTGCCTATGTTTCCTTTTAATTATGTAATCGTTTCGAATACCTTTAATGTAGGAAATCGACCGACCCCAATCTTCGGCTCTCCTGGTTTTCTCTGATAATGACACTTAATATTTTTATGGTGGCTGGCCAAACAGTAACTGAACTGAGAAGTTTTCTCTTGCCCTAACCATTTGAATGAGAAATATGCGAGAGTAAAGTGACGTATGTGAAGTCAATCGTTTGCAAAACCTCGATAGCAGTTTGATATTATATAAAAAAGCTTTTAGTCTTAAGATCTTTCTAACTGAAAGAGAGTCATATTAGTATTAGTCTTTATTTTTAGTTGTTGGCTTCTCCAAAAATTATTACAACCTTAATAAATATAGTGCAATAATCGATAACCATTACAAATTGAGGTTCAGTCGGTAACTCCTCATAGACCGCGGCCTTTCTTAAACGGTGTTAAATACACTATCATTCTTTAATCTCTTTATTACGCTGCCACTCTCAACGAAGTTTGCTACTTTCTATCCCTAGAGAGTCGAATTTGATACGGGAGTCAACCAAAACGGGTTTTTAAAACAATTGCATGCAGCCTATTAGTATATCGCTTAAATAATGTTCGTGAAGATTATAGAGTCAACTCGAGCTCCTCAAATCCATTTAGTAGAATCATTTACATTTAGAGGCAACATTTACATTTAGTGTGAGTGGGGTGACGGGAGACGGGAGAGAAATTAAGTTGGAATAAAGGGGGATGGTGCACATGTTTCACAGTAATCAGAAAACTCCTGGTCTTGTTTTTCATACTGTTAAGTTTCCTAACTAGTTAGTGTTTTTTCTATGGGGAGTCTTGTCATTGATGGCATCAAAATCATTAAAAAATCATTAACCGCACCGAAAGCTTATAAAAGTTGCGCTAACTGTTAAACGTTCATGCATGCTCTACTAAGCGACGACTCTCTGATCCTGAGGAGCCACCAAGTTATTCTCCGAGGGTTGCCATGAATGGAGACTTGACTGTAAAAAGCTTACATACTCTGACAAACCAAAATATGATCTGTTGTTTTGCCAACTATTAGACATTCTAGCTGTTGTTCATAATTTTTTCACTGTTGTAAATCGGCACATTTTTAACAAGGCTTGTCCAATAAGGCTCCGCGTCAGGTCTAAAAAAAGATTTACGCGTTGCCTTGTGGGATTGTTATTCGGTCAAACACGCAATCAATAACAGGTTTTGAACAATTTCAGATATGATTATAAAGAACTGAATACGAAAACAGCGGGAACTAGAAAAAAGTTCGTGATAATTGTGAACTGATCGCATGCCTGGCTGCTAGAGAGCCGCGTGTTTGTTCGCTTCTCAATCCCAACATGCTTTGCGAGCATTCTAGTGACGTAATTAATGCGGCATCCTATTTGTAACACCTATCGCAATTTGTAAAAACACCTGGTATATTGAAATAGAGTGATTATCGTAATTTATAATTACGACTATCGTAATTTATAATTTTCTTTCGAAACAGATATTTAGTTATGTTTAAATCTATACATTTTTACAAATTGCAGAAACTCTTTTGCAAATTTCATCAAGCGTTACAAAATGCGTTACAAATCACGGCAGTTGTTTCAACGCTTATAAGAAAAGAAGATTGCCTTTTGTTTAATTTTGTCCTTTAGGTTTTTGTTACAGGAGAAAGTATTGTACATTAAACTTCAGTCACCTTGTTTATGCCATTGGTAAATTTTAAAGCAGTAAAACTAATATTTGATAGAATTTTAGTTACATTTGTTATACTAATAATAGAAGTTGTAGGATGAAAAGAAGCATCTATGTCTTACAGAGATTGCACCGCTAACACTCTGTTATGTAGGTTGGCGGTTTACAATGCAGAGACCGCAATGGAGCCGACAAGAGCCCGAGGTAATTAATATACTTAAAAAAGAGTTCCACAAAATTGAGCCGCAAATATTATTACAACTAAGAATAGACGTTCAGCTTCAAGCAGTATTTAGAGTTATTATTGATTCAAACATTCCGATAAGCCTTAGCAACAAATACTTTGAGAGACAGAAAGACAGAGAGAGACCGAAACAGAGACAGAGACAGGGACAGGGACAGAGACAGAGAGTCAAAGAGACAGAGAGAGACAGAGGGATAGATAATTATTGTGCGGTGCTACAGTTTTTCTAGGTCCCTGGAGCTCTAAAATTGATCAACACCTTGGAACAAAACCAGATGGACCATCAGAAATTTATAATACAATAGTCTTAATTGGTAAAATATTGAACAACAGAAGCGCTCGATTTATATAGAATGAGATTATCTATAGTAAAAAAGATTAATGCAGAAGTTAAGTGTTAGGGGGATTATCAATATTGATTAAACAGACGTTTGTTAATAAAAACATATTGAAAACGACTTGTACGCACTTTCGGAAGAATAAAAATGTGCACCCTCTCCCCAGGATGTCTGGACCTATGTAGGGATAACAAATCACTTGGTGCAGTCTCTGCGGAAGTCAGAATCTCTGTTATATAATAGGTCAATAATACTGTACTACTTTAAGCAGTTACCAAATTTCAAACATCTAGCAGTTAAGAACTTGTCAATTCTACTAAAATACTTACTATAAAAGGCGCAACCTCAAAACTTCGATGGCATAATTAAAAATTAATAAAGCTGCAACAAAGTTAATGTAGATTTAGTGATCATAACATCATATACGGGGTTTTACAAAACCTTGCTGATCAGTAGCAGAAAAGTTTATAAACGTCCCACACCGGATAGGATTGACAGTTATGTATAAAAAAAATGTTTCAAATCAACTTGTTTTTTCCCTTTACGTCTCAAGTGTTTCTTTATTTTAAGACCGGATGGTCGAACTCGTCACAAGATTCGGGAGAAAGTTAGTTCACAACGATCTCAGCGACGAAGCCAAAGCCAGGATACGAACTGCTATTGAGGCTAACAATGGAAAGATTAAAGCTTCATTTTCGGTAAACATTGGTGACAAGCACGCAAGCATGCGCATTGACATGGCAACGGAGATTGAACGCGAGGGTAAACATGCGGGCGCGCGTGTTCCACACGCACAACTCGAACCGTTCACAATGTTACTTCCTTCAGGAAAAAGGGTACCTTTTACTCCCGCGTTTCAAGCAATAGAGTTGACTTCAGATATGGTGATGCAGACGATCTCGGAAGATGGAACGAGCGCAAAGATTGACAACGACGATGATCTCTATCGAGAAATTGAAGAAGCAATTTTACGAGCTGCCCAGGGTGGAAGCTGGAGGGAGCGGCTTTTTCCTCGCGAAGGTTTGAAGCCGGAGATAGAATTCGTTGGATTTACAAGTGGCAGGCAGTGAAACAAATATAGATATAAAAAATGTTTTATGTTTTAACCTAAGTTTAAATTAGCACCAATGTTTGTTCACATAAAAATGTTAAAGCTATTAACAAGAGTAAAAATGAAACTTAAAGTGATGGAATTAAATGATCTTCGAGTTTAACCGTGTGTGTGAGTGTGTGGTTATTGTGACGCTCATGAATGTAAATACCTCTTATTATATGACTGACTGATTTTGCGTGCTGTGATTGGATGAGCGCAAACAGCTTGATGCTGTGTACTTGGACTTCAATAAGGCCTTTGACTATGTATCGTATAATTGTCTGTTGAGAGAGCTGCACTTAGTTGGCATTAATGGCAACCTGCTCCGGTGGTTTCGTAGTT